>JAFMOD010000935.1:6760-23709 GCA_019802435.1 Corydoras maculifer
GCAAAAAAAATGCAAATGCAAAACAACCTGTATATAATATAATAAGTGACAGTTATTAGTGTCTCTAACTATCATGTTCTGGTGATCAGGATACAGTCCACGATGCATCCTCCCTGAATGTAGCCGCACTGAGAGAAATGAAGCTGGATGAACTTCCCGAAGCGGCTGGAGTTGTTATTGTAGACGGTTTTGGCATTTCCAAAGGCCTCCATGATGGGACTGTAAAGAGCAAAAACAGAGATTTAACCAGAGTTCACCGTGTGTGTGTGTGTGTGTGTGTGTGTGTGTGTGTGTGTGTGTGTGTGTGTGTGTGTGTGTGTGTGTGTGTGTGTGTGTGTGTGTGTGTGTGTGTGTGTGTGTGTGTGTGTGTGTTTGTGTGTGTGTGTGTGTGTGTGTGAGTGTGTGTAATGACCTGCTCTGCACAATGGCCTGCTCCACGCGTGCCGTCTTCTCCGGAGCGCTGGCTGAATTCTGGCTCATAACAGAAAGAAACTGCAGCAGAAGTTTGGTGCTCTCTGTTTTACCAGCCCCACTTTCTCCACTACAACACACACACACACACACACACACACACACACACACACAAACACACACACACAATCACAGACACATTTAATTATACAAAAATATCTGTTCAGTGCTTCTTTTTTGCCGAGCAACACGGTGCAGGTATTTAAAAAAAACTGTGTGCAGGTATTTAAAGAAAGTAAGAGAGAAGGTGGAGAGAGTATGCAGCGGTACCAGGAACAGGACTTCAGCTCCAGATGCAAACAGTAAGCATTTTGTATGTAATGCAAGCTGTAAATTTACCAAGTTCGAATCCTATCCCAGCATGTTGCATACTTTAATTAAAATATCTGGACATGCTGCAGAACCATCGTTTTATAATACATTACATTCATTCATCGTCTTCTGCTTTATCCTCTAATAGGGTCGCCGGAGGGGTTCCTCATGCCCATCCTGGGGAGAACGTTTCGGGCACTGGGCAGATACACCCAGGACAGGACACCAATCTATCGCTGGGCACACACTCCCTCACACACAAACACTCTCTATATGGGGCAATTTGGAGAATTCAATTGACCTTGATCCATGTTTTTGGACTGTGGGAGGAAACCGGAGAACCCGGAAAAAACCCACATGGACACGGGGAGAACATGGAAACTCCACCCAGATTGATATTCGAACCTGGAATCACTTGTGCTGAGAGGAGAACATGCTAATTACTAAGCCACAATGCCGCCACACATTTAAATATTACTTTTAATATTATTTAATTTAGTAAGCAATATTTGGTCAGCGTTGCATTTCGCATGGTGCTCCCAAATGCCTTGAAACGGCCCTGGCTGATTGGTCCGTGGTGTCTTCACATGCTATTGACCAATTCTGAACATGTCAGTGTCACACTTGGATTAGATTTTTTTTCTACTTGTTGGTGTGAGTGTACGTTGTGAGAGTCTCGAACCTGATGAGCACGCATTGGCTGTCGTGTCTTTTCCAGAGGCACCTGTAACTCTCATTGGCCACGGCAAAGATATGAGGCGAGAGTTCCCCGAGATGATGCTGACTGTAGAGCTCCACCGCAGACAGGTCGTACAGGCCGGGGATCTGCTTGTATGGATTTACTGCTGCCAGAATGGAGCCGATGTTCGTCTGTAAGAACAAAGAACAGAGTGAAAACAGCTTTTGATCATCAATCCTGATGTTTTTCTTTAACTTTCAGCTGTCGATCTTCTCTTATCCCTTTACTTTCCCACCAAACAGAGACTGAGATGTTGGGAGCTCTCTTTGTGGTACTGTTTACCACCTTTGGTACCAACCAGGGGTGTTTTTAGGGTTTAGAAACATCAGGGGCTTTAGCCCACATCTGTCCTCTTTATCCCCTCTGTCCTCTTTAAAAAATTGCCCTTACATGAGAGTATTTATCCATTTTTCAAACTGTTGTTACATTCATTTTGTTTGATCCTTCATTAGTTATATTGGGGGCAGCACGGTGGCTTAGTGGTTTGGCATGTTCGCCTCTCAGCGCTAGGGATTCCCGATTCGAATCCCCATCTGAGTTTCCATGTTCTCCCCCGTGTCTGTGTGGGTTTCCTCCGGGTTCTTCGGTTTTCTCCCACAGTCCAAAAACATGAATCAAGTCAATTGAGTTCCCCAAATTGCCCCATATAGAGTGTGTATGGGTGCGTGTCTGTGTGAGTGAGTATGTGCCCAGTGATGGATTGGCGTCCTGTCCTGGGTGAATCTGCCCAGCGCCCGAAACGTTCTCCCCTGGATGGGCATGGGGAACCCCCCTGCGACCCTAATAGAGGATAAAGCAGAAGATAATGGATGAATGGATAGTTATATTGGATAAAATTAAATTACAAATGAAATATGTCAGCAGTGGAGAGCACATTCAGATCTAATAAATAAATGATGGTTTTGGCTGAAAATGTTTGAATAAATGAACCTGAGCTTCGGCAGAAAAGCATGAATCTGTTTCACGAGTCGCAGATGAGAGTTTTAACAAGGTTTTGCTTTAAATACCGTAACTCTGCAACAGTTTGCGCCTTCAGAAAGATTCTGACGGTTTATAAAGCTGAGAAGCTGCTCTTTACAGCCAACATACAGTTATTACAGTAACCTTATTTACGCTGTTGTTGTCCCTTATACCCATACAGAGCTTGGAAGCACAAACAGCTGACGGTGACTCCATCGTTCGGTCCCGCTGCTGGAGGAGAGGCTGCAGAGAAAGCTGCTCTCATTTAAATTAGAGCTACTGACAAAACATCTGGGAAAGCCCAGGTCTAATGACGTGCCTGGTACCAACCCACATCTTGATTAACATTTATACAGATCTAACATATACAGATCTTGATTCATTGTATTTATAAAAAAAAGTGTCTGAGCACTGAGCTGGACAAACATCACTCTGGAGGGGACGTGGAACTGAGGGCATGAGGAAGGTAATTAGCAAACCTGCCAAAGGTTCTGTGTGCAGGTATTTAAAAAAAGCAAAAGAGAAGGTGGAGAGAGTATGCAGCGGTACCAGGAACAGGACTTCAGCTCCAGATGAAAACAGCAAGCATTTTGTATATAATGCAAGCTGGAAATTTACCAAGTTTGGATCCTATCCCAGCATGTTGCATAGTAAAATATCTGGACATGCTGCAGAACCATTCATCCATCCATTATCTTCCGCTTTGTCCTATATATTAGGGCCGCGGGGGGAGGGGTTTCCCATGCCCATCCAAGGGAGAACGTTTCAGGCGCTGGGCAGATACACCCAGGACAGGGCAACAATCTATCACTGGGCACACTCACTCACACATACATACTCTATATGGGGCAATTTGGAGAACTCCATTGAGCTGATCCAAGTTTTTTGGACTGTGGGAGGAAACCGTTCTCCCTGTTCTCCCTGTTTCTTCCCACAGTTCAAGAACATGGATTCAAGATAAATTAAATGCTCTGAATTGCCCCATATAGTCTGTGCTTGTGTGTTCTTCCCTGGATGGGCATGGGGAACAATCCTTGTGACCCTAATAGAGGATTAAGCAGACGATAATGAATGAATAAATTTATAAGCAGCCAATTCACCTTGAATCCATGTTTTTGGACTGTGAGAAGAAACCTGAGGAAACCAAAGCAGAGACTGGGAGAACATGGAACTCCACCCATATCGGGATTTGAACCTCAGCAATGAAGAGCAAATGTGCTAACCAATGAGCCACTGTGCCACCCTAATCCATCCATCTATCCATCTTCCGTTTTTTTCTCTACTAGGGTCGCGTGGGGGTTCCCCATGCCCATCCAGGGGAGAACGTCTTGGGCGCTGGGCAGACACAACAAATACAGGACACCAATCTATCACTGGGCTCACACTCACCATACAGACACACTCTATATGGGGCAATCTTGGAGAATTCAATTGACCATGATCCATGTTTTTGGACTGTGGGAGGAAACCGGAGAACCTGGAGGAAACCCATGTGGACATGGGGAGAACATGGAACCTCCACCTAGATTGGGATTTGAATCGGGAATCCCTAGCGCTGAGAGGAGAACATGCTAACCACTAAGCCCCATATTTATATAACTGACATATTGTTCTCTCCGCCTAAAAATCTCTTTGGTTCAAACAGTTTTGTGGATGTGCTATAAATGGAGTCCTACTGGATGCACAATTGCACGTTCTAAAATAAACATAAAACTGAGGTGTGTGTGTGTGTGTGTGTGTGTGTGTGTGTGTATATATGCGTGAAAGCATTTTCATAGATTTCAGGTCATGTAGCTCTACACATTAATATGATTTACCGCTTGTAGCAAAAACACAAATGAGATTACTGAAAAGCTTTTCCCAGAAGTCTGCACGGCTGCAACGTATAAACACTTATGGAAATGACAAACACTAGGGGGCAAAAGTATTGGGACAGCTGACTGAAAAACCTCCTTTCCGGTTCTTTAACTGCTCAGTGTTGTATGAACAGCATTCTTTCTTTTGAGGTGTGACCGGCTTCCTGGTGATCTTCATCCATGGCTCTGCTGACGAATACTGGATGGAACCTGAATATCAATTGGACTGGCGGTCCTGCAGGACGCCCCCTAATGGACTCACATATAGTTTTCCAGTTGTTAGTTTTTCCATTTGTTTAATATCTGTACATAGGTGTCCTACATTGTTGTTGCTGCCTGGCCGCTTAAGGAGGATGAGTCCCCCACTGAGTCTTGGTCCTCCCAAGGTTTCTTCCTTGAATAACAACATAACAGGGAGTTTTTTCTTGCCACTGTCTCTTCAGCTTGCTCTTTGGGGGTTTTAAGGCTTTTCATTCTGCTTTGTGACAATGTACTGTTGTAAAAAGCGCTATAGAAATAAATAACTTGAACTTGAAAAACTTGAACTCATTCTGATGATGGAGGTCAGAATGAGAACGTTGGGATAATGGGTCGTGTCCCAATAATGGGAAACTGTGATTGCTGATCTATGGTTGCTGTTTCAGACGACGAGCCCTGATCCGATTATCCAAGTGCTTCGCCTTGAGGACTCCCGCGCCTAAACTTCTCCTTTCCTCTAACAGGAAACTTAATCAGAACCTTTTCCGTTTCACCTCCGACTGAGATGTTTTAATCCCTGGAACAGGAAACCCTTTAATTTACAGAAAGCAAAACAACTCCTAGAACAATGTCTAATAGAAGCTCCGCCCACTTCTGCCTACTGTGTATCTACCCATCCATCCATCCATCCATTTGCCATCTGCCGCTTTATCTTCTACTACGGTCACAGGGGGGTTCCCCATGCCCATCCAGGGGAGAACGTTTCGGGCGCTGGGCAGATACACCCAGGACAGGGCGCCAATCCATCGCTGGACACACACTCACTTACACAGACACACTCTACATGGGGCAATTTGAAGAACACAATTGACTTGATCCATGTTTTTGGACTGTGGGAGGAAACCTGAGAAACCCGGAGGAAAGCCACACGGACACGGGGAGAACATGGAAACTCCACCCAGATTGGGATTCCAACCGGGAATCTCTAGTGCTAAGAGGCAAATGTGCTGACCACTAAGCCACCGTCTTCTGCCTATACCGAGTATTTAAACGTATTTATCTCATCTCATTATCTTCCGCTTAGTCCTCTACTAGGGTGGCAGGGGAGGGGGATACACCCAGGACAGGGTGTCCATATATATAGTCACAATTTAGAGCAGCCAATTTACCTTTAATTCACGGTTTTAGACTGTGGGAGGAAAGCAGAGAACCTAAAGGAACCCCACACAGACATAGGAAGAACATGGAAACTCCAACCAGCTCGGGACTCAAACCTGGATCCCCAGTGCTGAAAGGAGAATGTGCTAACCACTAAGCCACCATGCCGCCATGTGTTGTTCTCTCTTAGGGTTTCATGCCCACCCGTGGGAGAACGATTCAGAGGCTGTGCAGATACACCCATCTATCACTGGACACACATTCACACACTCACACACACACACACTCACACACACACACAACATAGGGGCAATTTAGAATATTTACTTCCGGAAACTGGAGAACCTAGAGAAAACCCATGCGGACATGGGGATTACATGGAAACTCCACCCAGATCAGGATTCCAACCTGGATCCTCAGCACTGAGAGAAGAATGTGCAAAGGAACACACTACTGTGCTGCCTTTTAAAATACATTATATTATGGAATACATTTAACAAGAGGATGATGTTAAGGTGGGCGGCGTGGTGGCTTAGTGGTTAGCATGTTCTCCTCTCATCGCTGGGGGGTCCCGGCTCGAATCCCTATCTGGGTGGAGTTTCCATGTACTCCCCGTCCAGGTTCTCCGGTTTCCTCCCACAGTCCAAAAACATGGATCAAGGTCAATTGAATTCTCAAAATTGCCCCATATAGAGTGTGTGTGTGCCCAGTGATGAATTGTCGCCTTGTCTTGGGTGTATCTGCCCAGCGCCCGAAACGTTCTCCCCTGAATGGGCATGGGGAACCCCCCGCGACCCTAGGACAGGATAAAGTGGAAGATAATGGATGGATGGATGATGAAGGATAAGGTTCTGTTAATTCTGCTTACATAGATGTGATCTTTTTGGTAGCGCTGGTGAAGGTTGTGCATGATGGCGGCTTCGTGGAGCTCTACGAGTGTGGACATGTCCTCCACGCCCTCCATACTGCTCTGATGCATGGCGTAGACCTTTTCCCTGTTCACCTCTGCCTGCTGCAGGTACAGCACCTAGAGACAATGAAGAACCCATGAAGAACTGGAGAACTGCACATGGTTACAGAAGCAGATGTGGACATCTGCATGTCACATACCACGTTCCTGCTTTAATTATTTTCACCATGACATTCTAAAAATGTTTTGTCACAATGCACTATTGTAAAAAATATTAATATATTAATAATTATTTAATTAGGATTATAAGGACAATGCAGGACTCAAGAATACAGTTAATTCATTTAACACACTATTTATATCCAAACAAAACACAACACAACAATAACTCATAAAGTCGACAACAAGTGGGGTGTGGGGTTCCTCTGGGTTCTCCGGTTTCCGCCCACAGTCCAAAAACATGGATTCAAGGTAGACAGAATTCTCCAAATTGCCCCATATAGAGTGTGTGTGTGTGAGCGAGTGTGTGCCCAGTGATAGATTGGCGTCCTGTCCTGGGTGTATCTGCCCAACGTCCGAGACTCTATACCCTGAATAGGCATGGGGAACCCCCCCACGACCATCGTAGAGGGTGAGAGAGTAATAAAAGAATGATTGTATGTTATTGTCATGACCCACAGTTGTGTAGTGGTTAAAATGTTTGCCTTTTAGTGCTGGGGATCCCAATCTGGGTAGACTCTCCATGTTCTTCATGGTTCTTAAGAGTTCTCTGGTTTCCTCCCACAGTCCAAAAATATGGATTCAAGGTAAATTGGCTACTCTAAATGGTCTCTATCTCAATTCCCTCTATATAGTGTGTGTGCCCAGCGATAGATTGGCGCCCTGTTTTGGTGCCCAGGACCCGAAACGTTCTCCCCTGGATGGTCATTGGGAACCCCCCACCGTGACGCTAGTAGAGGATTAAGGGGAAGACAATAAGATGGATGGATGTTACTGTAATAGGCAAAATATGGAGAATGCTAACTGGTTGCTGATGTGTGTATGTATTTTTGTGTGTGTGTGTGTGGGGGGGGGTATAGGTGTGGGTGTTTGTGACTGAACATGAAGCTCTGGAGCAGCTATGTGTTTTACAGATTGGAAATCAATAGCTCCACGTCTATAAGTGAATGCGCCTCCAGCTTGGTAAATCCCCTTTCCATCTTTAGATCCAGGTTTAAAATGCAACCCTCTTAGTTCATATGATCATCAATCTCACAATGATTTCAATCTGTCAATCACCAAAAAAGATTCATATTGATGAATCTATACATTAATCATATCAGCTCTGTTCATTTGAATGTGAATATTTACATAAAGACACAGTGCTGAGCTCAGCAGTTTAAATCTGACATGGATAACCCATTACATCTTGCATTGTTGATGGTTCTTGCAGAACTCAGTCACCTGTAATAACACAGGGAGTACAGTTCTGCAGGCCAGGCTGTCGTCAGTCCACCACGTCAGTCGTCTGTCTTTGGCCAAAATATGTTAATTCACACCCCTCCTCCATCAAGGCCCTTTCAAAGTAATGACTCAGACCGAGTAAAGAAGGGTAACTATGGAAACACACCACTTGGTAGTGTAGCGGTTCAAAGAGCAGCACTGATGCTGTATGTGTTCATTTGTTCTGACTCCGTCTGTGTGAAAAAAAACGTTGGGCAAATGGGTTAGAACCTAATAGTTAAAGACAAAGAGTTTGATGGTCCATCTAACCATTCATCCATCCATCCATTATCTTCCGCTTTATCCTCTACTAGGGTCACATGGGGGGGGGGGTTCTCCATGCCCATCCAGGGGAGAACGTTTCGAGCGCTGGGCAGATACATCCAGGACAGGGCGCCAAGAGTTTGATGGTCCATAAAACAAATAACATAAAGAAAACACTTCTTTTCATTGCTGGATGCTGCATGATGATCGAGATATCTCCACTCACACAGATTTAATGTTCTACCAGGTTACTTTAACTAACGTATACTTGTTTTCTGATTCCAGAGGTTAGTGGAGCATTAAAAGCCTAATGTTTTTTGGAATCTGGGCCCTTTTTTTGTTTACAAATCCATTGTCACATCCATCATTGTAAGAGCCATGTTAAGAAGGACATTTGCGTTCAAGGGGATTACATTTGAGTTAAACAATGTGCAGTTTTAATTTTAGACGGTCGGGTGAAGGTGATCCAATTTTTCTGACTGACCAAGCACCGTAAAAATGATTGAAATTTACACCTTTGATTATTATTGCTCCTTTGTATTTGATTTATTGTATCATTAAGTCAGACTCATTACTATAGACCCACAAACGAAAATAGAAAAATCATGTCCGTCTGCAGCTGCACTTGGGTTTTTTCCTTTTTTTTAATCTCATTTATTACATTACGTCATTGTGCAGACGCTTTTATTCAAAGGTTAGGGTCAGAGCACAGGGTCAGCCATGAGATTGCAACCCAGGGGCAACGAGGGTTGCTTAAGGGTTAACATTGGCCTAGTGAGGGTTTTAAAGTGATTTATTTTTCCTACTGTGCTAACACACAGAGGCATTAGTCCTCTACATTTAACCCATCCATGCAGTGACACACACACACACACACACACACACACACACACACATACACAAACACTAAGTGAAGTGAGCACATGTGCCCGAAGCAGTGAGCATCCTTGTACACGGCACCTGAGGATCAATTGGTGTTAGGTGCCTTGCTCAAGGGCACTTCAGCCATAGTCCTAGGTGGGACCAGGAATCAAACCGGGGGCCTTAAGGTCGCAAGGCTGGTTCTTTAACCACAAGCCCATTATTTTTTTAACCCCGAACCTTAAGGTTGATAACACACCACTTGTACCACTGAGCTACTACACTCACTCTTCTTATACATTTTTCTTTTCATCCAATCTATTTAACCGTCCTCCATCCTTTCCCTCAACAACCAGCCTCCATCCTTCATTCCTTCTTTCCTTGCCACTATTAACCATCATCCATCCATCTGCTTATCCATTGTTTAGTTAAATTTACTCTACAGTCGAATTCTGTATTCAGCTGTTTATCCACTCAATAAAATTATTCTGTGTGTGTGTATGTGGGCGGCACGGCGGCTTAGTGGGTAGCATGTTCTCCTCTCAGCGCTAGGGATTCCCGGTTTGAATTCCAATATGGGCGGAGGATGTTCTGCCCGTGTCCATGTGGGTTTCCTCTGGGTTCTCCGGTTTTCTCCCACAGTCCAAAAACATGGAGTCAATTGAGTTCTCCAAATTGCCCCATATAGAGTGTGTCTGTGTGGGTGAGTGTGTGCCCAGCGATAGATTGGCGCCCTGTCCTGGGTGTATCTGCCCAGCTCCCGAAACGTTCTCCCCTGGATGGGGATCCTAACAGAAGATAAAGCGGAAGATAATGGATGGATGGTGTGTGTGTGTGTGTGTGTGTGTGTGTACTCTTTCAATTTTATTTAAGGCAGCTTGTGCAGATTTTTTTTACAGTGTTGGAATACAGGTCAGTAATGTCTGCAGGCTCTCTCTCTCTCTCTCTCTCTCTCTTTCTCTTTCTCTCGCTCTTTTATTTGGTCTTTATTTTCTCCCTCTTTACACCATTTACTCTAACCAGCTTTACATCTCACAGTAATGCATGGGAGCAGGGGCATCGTTAGACCTGGGCTTTCGGGGTTATAGCCCTGGATGTTTTGTCAGTAGCCCCAAAACAAATGAGAGCGGTTTTCTCAGCAGCCTCTCCTCCAGCAGCGGGACCGAACGATGGAGTCACCGTCAGCTGTTTGTGCTTCCAATCTCTGTGTGTGTGTGAGGGAAACCAGTATCGGGAGTAAAGTTACCATAATAACTGTATGTTGGCTGTAAAGAGCAGCTTCTCAGCTTTCAGAAACTGTCAGAATTTTTCTGAAGATGCAAACAGTCGCAAAGTTACGGTATTTAAAGCAAAACCTTGTTAAAACTGTTTCATCTGCGACCGACTCGTAAAACGGATTCATGCTTTTTTGCTAAAAGCCAGGTTTATTTAAGAACTTTCAGCCAAAACCATCATTTATTAGAACTGAATGTGCTCTCCACTGCTGACAGACATATTTCATGTTATTTAATTTGTTACTAATATAACTAATAAATGATCAAACAAATAGAATGTAACAACAGTTTGAAAAATGGATAAATACACACATGAAAGTGCACTTTTTAAAGAGGACAGAGGGGGAATAAGAGATCTGGGCTGAAGCCCCTGATGTTTCTAAACCTTAAAAACACCCCTGCATGTAGGGAATGTGTATGCTTATTGAATGTTGTGTAAAAAAGACAGACACGTGGTTTTATCTACTAATAAGAAAATTATGACATCACAATGTATCGAATAAAAATCTACAAATGTTGGAAAATATAATTGCGATAATGTGTTTGTATCAATAGTTTGGTAACAGGTGATACATGTTCCATGTCGTGTCCTAATTTTTGCATCCTCCTTCTCTTCTCTGCATTCTGAATGATTCTGGGCGGAGCCAATCTGCTGGGTTACAGTGAACACTCACTGACCCAATAACCTAAAGACGAACACCGTCGCATCTGGGTCACATACGCATCACACCAACACAGCAGTGAATTATTCACACAGCCGAGGAGAGGGCAAGCGAGAGAAACTCAACCGTGGAAGAGAACGTCAGTTCAGATTCCACTCATGATAAAGAACTCATTATTACTATAGAGGAACCTTTAATGGTTTATTATCTGTATTATCCATAACTGTTTGTATATTATCTGTACAGGTGCAAAAATAAGATGTAATAGGATTAAGGTCTTGTTTGTGAGGATTAGATTAACTGACCAAATGCACCCCAGATAGCTGGGTATTACTGTAATACATCCTGCAGAAAGTCCAGCCTCATGATGCAGCCCAGCGCCCAAACCCAAGCTTTACATTTGAGCTTTACACTGCCTGAAGTCCCAGCCCCAGTCTTTAAGTCTGACCCCATGGTCTAAAGTCCATGCCCAAGCTCAAAAGTATAAACTCCTTTAAAGCTCTAAAGTTGCCCCAAAACTTTTTTCTTTACCCCATGCTTGAAGTCTATCCCCAAAGCCTGTACCCTAAGCCTGAAGTCTTAACCATCCATCCATTTATCCATCCATTAATTCCCACTTTATCTTGTACTAGGGTCGCAGGGGGGTTTTTCATGCCCATCCAGGAGAGCATGTTTCTGGCGCTGGGCAGATACACCCAGGACAGGGCGCCAATCTATCGTTGAGCACACACTCACTCACACAGACACACTCTATATTGGGCAATGTGGAGAATTCAATTGACCTTGATCCATGTTTTTTGACTATGGAAGGAAACCAGAGAACCCGGAGGAAACCCATGCGGACATGGGGAGAACATGGAAAATCCACCCAGATAGGGAATCCCTAGCGCTGAGAGGCGAACATGCCAACCACTAAGCCACCGTGCCGCCCTAAATCAAAAGTGACCCAGAGCAACACAAACTTTATCTACACAGCATTTTTAAACCCTCACTTCACTCTAAAGCAGGGAGAACATGCCAACTCCACATATCAAGGATCATCCCCACCATTTCCTAGCCTCTAACCCAGGACTTTCTTGCCACTAGGTGAGTGAATAACCGCTGCTGAGTTCCCTTGCAGAATAATCGCCCTCTTTTAGTTAAATCTAGGCCACGGACTGTGTGGCTATTATTAGCCTGGCACCAATGCTGTGCCAGGCGGCTTTATGCCAGCAGCCCATGCTGATTGTCAGCTCCACTTCAGGTCCATTAAAGAGGCTTTTAATCAGCTTTATTTAAAAAACACAGCCCTGCTGGAACATTCAAGGTTCACTTGTTTTTACATAGAAGATTTCTGAAGAGTAAATAAGTATAAACATAAACTGTTAATTCAGGACTCCGTGCTTTTCCTGAGAACCTTTTAGGGTGGTTTCTCCTAAATGAGTTCTAGAGCATTGGGAGATACAGAAAGAAAAATCCAGTGAACCTTACCTCTCCATAGTCGGTGGTGAGTACAATGGTTCCATCGCTGCAAGAGTTCACGGTGGAGGGAAGCAGCTGCTCCTTCTCCTTCACCCAAACCCGGGTCCCCTGTGAAACATCCACATGAAAACCACACAGGCCTTCATTTACACACCTACATTTATACAGTCAATCTGTGTATGTAGACTTAGTAGACAAAAGTTTCAGGACACACACCCATCATTGCAAGGGTGCATTTCCAAAAGGGGCCACATGGCTTAGTGGTTAGCACATTTGTCAGGTTCAAATCCCAACACCAGTGGAGTTTCTATGTTCTCCCCATATCTGCGTGAAGAACTCCGATAACTCTTGAATCCATATTTTTGGACTGTGTATGGAAACTGGAGTCCAAAAACATGGATTCAATTAGAGTTCTCTGAGTTCTCCACACAGACATGGGGAGAACATGGAAACTCCAATTCAAGGTAAATTGAATGCTCTAAATTGCACCATATATTGTGTGTTTATTTGTGAGTGAGTGCGCCCAGCGATAGATTGGCACCCTGTGTCCTTGTCTGGAAATAGGTACTCCCCCCCCGTCTCCTTGGATGGACATGGGGACCCCCCTTCTGTGACCCTAGTGGAGAATTAAGCAGAAGATAATAAATGAATAAATATCTAAGTGCATTTGTGAGATCAGACATCAACGTTGGAATTATAGACCCAGTTCACAATATCAGTTCTAGAACAGAACTCATGCTAGAACAAAAAGGGACCTTCCCCAAACTGTTACCATAATGTCGTCCAAAATGCTTGACTTTAATTAACCTGAGATTATAAATCACTTAAGTCACATGTCATTCAGTAATCCTTGTTATGCCCATATATGGCACTTTGGGCCTAAGCATTCACGGTCAGTAATTGAATTAATGATACAGTGAATCTGTGTATGTAGACTTAATGGGCATAAGTTTCAGGACAAGTACACATTACAACTAAAAGAGCTGGAAAGGCTTTCTATTTGATTTCAATCCATCGATCCATCCATTATCTTCCGCTTTATTCAATATTAGGGGAAGTTCCCCATGCCCATCCAGGGGAGAATGCTTTGGGTGCTTGGCAGATACACCCAGGACAGGACACCAATCTATAGCTGGACACACACTCACTCGCACAGACACACTCTAAATGGGGCAATTTGGAGAATTCAATTGACCTTGATCCATGTTTTTGGACTGTGGGAGGAAACCGGAGAACCCGGTGGAAACCCACGCAGACACGGGGAGAACATGGAAACTCCACCCAGATTGGGATTCGAACCGGGAATCCCTAGCGCTGAGATGCGAACGTGCTAACCACTAAGCCACCGTGCCGCCCCCTATTTGATTTCCAAGTGTGCAAATCTAAAAGTGCATCGGTGAGATCAGACATCATTGTTGGAATTATGGACCTGATTCTCAACATCAGTTCCAGTTTGGGCCAAACTTCTCGAATGGGTTTGAGATCAGGGTTCGGTGGGGGCCCTTTAAGTACTTCCACAACTTAATTCACCATCTCTATGTACCAGCCTTCGTAAAACCTTCGCCAAACTGTCCGTCCAAAATGCTTGATTTCATTTAACCTGGATTTACAAACTACTGAGTTTCTGGGTTCTCATTATGCCCATATATGGCACTTTGGGTCTAAGCATTTTGCTCCACGGTCAATAATTTAATTTAAGATATTTTGTTATTCTGTATCAAACCAGATTAAACAGAACAGATTAAATACCTGTTTTACGTCCATATAGTACAACATCTGTATCTACTATGGTTTGCTGGTAGCCGGTGTTGATCCATTAGCGTGGGTTGTGGTTTTGGGTGTTAGGTTGCTCAGTCTTGTATCAAATGTCACTGCTGCACCTGAACACATCGATCCTGGTCCAACCTATTATCATATTGCTGACTCGGACTTGCTTCAATCCCCCCTGCCTTTTATTATGTAGCCACAAATAGAGAAATAAAATAGGGTCTGCATACTTGCGTACAGCTTTTTATTTAAGGGTTTAAATGCCAATAACCACCATCCAACTAAATAAATTCACCAATCGTTTATTACTTAACTCCCATAATCTATAAACCCACAAACCCCACGCCAAGACAAGATGCACCTATACTTGTTTTGACATATTATTCTATTTCTCATTAAGCTGCTTAACACCCACTTCCCAACCCCCACCCATCCGCACTGATATCTAATCATCAAACATTACAGCTGTTCATCCAGACAGGAGACAGGTCTGCTGTAGAGCAACAATTAAAATAGAATTCCCTGCCACCATCAATGCCACCACAGTTGACATATGAGCTTTCGATCTGGAAATGTACACACCAGCGTTCAGACAGACAGGAAATAGACAGTCAGCGAAATAAACCCAATACAACAGCCACCTGCTTTTCAGATCCACACTTATTAAGTGCAATGTGATGACTTTAGCCCACGTGATTAAGATGCTTTATCAATATGGCTGTATGAGTGAGATTGAGCACTACAATTAAAATCCATCCATTATCGATAATCTTCCGCTTTATCCTATATAAGGGTCGTGGGGGGGTTCCCCATGTCCATTCAGGGGAGAACGTTTCGGGCGCTGGGCAGATAGACCCAGGACAGGGCGCCAATCTATTGCTGGGCACACATTCACTCACACAGACACACTCTATATGGGGCAATTTGGAGAATTCATTAACCTTCATCAATGTTTTGGGACTGTGGGAGGAAACCGGAGAACCCGGAGGAAACCCACACGGACACGGGGAGAACATGGAAACTCCACACAGATTGGGATTCGAACCACAAATCCCTAGCGCTGAGAGGAGAACATGCCAACCACTCCCCATTAAAAAAATATTGATTTTCTGGATTGATGAATGGGGCGGCTCGGTGGCTTAGTGGTTAGCACGTTCGCCTCTCAGCGCTAGGGATTCCCGGTTCGAATCCCCATCTGGGTGGAGTTTCTCCCCGTGAGTGCATGGGTTTCCTCCGGGTTCTCCGGTTTCCTCCCACAGTCCAAAAACATGGATCAAGTCAATTGAATTCTCCAAATTGCCCCATGTACAGTGTGTTTGTGTGAGTGAGTGTGTGCCCAGCGATGGATTGGCCCCCTGTCCTGGGTCTATCTGCCCAGCGCCCGAAACGTTCTCCCCTGGATGGGCATGGGGAACCCCACCGCGACCCTAATAGAGGATAAAGCGGGAGATAATGAATAAATGAAAGGATTGATGAATGTGATTGGTTGGCAGATGGAAACACTTGAGAAAATGTTAGAATTAAATAATAGCCCCACTGATAATGACACAATTGTGGGTGGCTGTAGGCTTGTGGTTCAGGAGACAGGTCACTGGTATCATCCATTAATCCTCGTTATGCCCATATATGGCACTTTATATTGGGCAGTTTGGAGAACTCAATCGACTTGATCCATGTTTTTGGACTGTGGGAGAAAACCGGAAAACCCGGACACGGGGAGAACATGGAAACTCCACCCAGATGGGGATTCGAACCAGGAATCCCTAGTGCTGAGCGGAGAACATGCTAACCAACAAGCCACTTTGCCACTTTTGCTATATTTGTTCTCAAAAAAACATATAGAAAAGCTAAAATTGACATACGATGCAGCAAAGCTCGACAGAATCCATGTATTTTTTCACATTCCATACAAACCACATGAACGCGCCCAAGTCTTGGACAACGCGAGTTTCATCTCGGGGAACTCTACAGCCCGACGTGCGCTTTAAACGCCATTATAACAGGCCCTCAGATAGCGTCATGCTTTTATATACGCTGGCTAATGATGTCGGCTAAGATTTGCATATGTATAGTTATATAAATAGGCTCTCGCTCCTCTTTTTGATTTTCTCTCTTCACTCCGCCTGGGTGTCGGTTAATGCCGCAGTTCACAAACGGCCCGACGCTGCACTTCCTCATACCTATTAAATATAAATGAGAGTCGGGTGGAGGAGAAGATGAAAACTAGCAGAAACATCTAAAGCCTGGTTTTTGCTTTCATTTAAATGAGCTTTTCAGACTTAGTGCAGGTCGTGTAAGAGATTGGACTGTTCAGAGGTTTCAGGTAAGAGTCTGTTTTCTTTAAGTAAAAAAGAATTCCACCATAAAGTCAGGATTAAGATGAGATTTATTAAAGAGTCACTGGACGATGGTGCTGCTCATTCCAGCTTTAATATTTAGATGCAAAGTTAAATGGTCCAAAAGCGTCACTATGTGAATTTGTTTTCGTGTATGTGCATTGGAGCCTATCCCAGCAGGGTAAGTCACATTCACACCTTTGGAGCAATTTAATATCTCTGATTCACCTATTATTCA
>JAFMOD010000935.1:29380-40427 GCA_019802435.1 Corydoras maculifer
ATCCCCATCTGGGTGGAGTTTCCATGTTCTCCCCGTGTCTGCGTGGGTTTCCTCCGGGTTCTCCGGTTTCCTCCCACAGTCCAAAAACATGGATCAAGTTAATTGAATTCTCAAAAAAAAAAAATTGCCCCCTATAGAGTGTGTCTGTGTGAGTGAGTGTGTGCCCAGCGATGGATTGGCGCCCTGTCCTGGGTCTATCTGCCCAGCGCCCGAGACGTTCACCCCTGGATGGGCATGGGGAACCCCACCGCGACCATAATAGAGGATAAGCAGGAGATAATGAATGAATGAATGAATTTTAAGGGCGGCACGGTGGCTTAGTGGTTAGCATGTTCTCCTCTCAGCACTAGGGATTCCCGGTTCGAATCCCAATCTGGGTGGAGTTTCCATGTTCCATGTGTCCACGTGGGCTTCCTCCAGGTTCTCCGGTTTCCTTCCACAGTCCAAAAACATAATTGAAAAACAATTGAATTCTCCAAATTGCCCCATATAGTGTGTTTGTGTGTGTGTCTGTGTGAGTGAGTGTGTGCCCAGTGACAGGTTGGCGCCCTGTCCTAGGTGTATCTGCCCAGCGCCCGAAACGTTCTCCCTTGGATGGGCATGAGGACATCCCCCCCCCCCCCGCGCGACCCTAGTACAGAATGAAGCAGAAGATAATGGATGGATGGATGATGTAATCAAACCGTAATCATCTGATGCAAATAAAGCAACAAGCTCACAACGATGCAGCTCGCTCTCTCACTGTGTATTTCTTGAATGGTCCAAAATAGCAGGACGTAAAACCGTTATTAACATCTCAGTGACACCCAAACCTCCCACACAGGATGCACATGAGCTGTAATCAACACAGTAACTACACACTGCTTATGTAATAAAGAAAGTCTTCATTAAAGTCTCATTCGTTTCCTGAGGCGAATCAGCCAGAGAGTACGCAGCAGAACCAGAGGGTCACCTAAAGTACTGTATGAAGCAAATTGTTGGGGTATCAGTCTTTCTTGTTTCAGCAGGACCAGGCATAACGCTCTTAAAAAGAACCTTGTAACAAATGGGAGTCTCGTTTCTTATCTTCTGCCTAATCTTAAAGAAGGGACAATACCCCCATGGGGGGTGGTTTCCCATGCCCATTCAGGGGGGAATGTTTCAGGCGCTGGACAGATATGCCCAGGACAATCTATCACTGGTTAAACTCACCCACACAGACACACACACACAAAAACACTTAAATCCATGTTTTTGGACTGTGATAGGAAACCGGAAAACCCAGAGGAAACCCACAGGGACACAGGCAGAACATGGAATCTCCACACAGATTGGGATTTGAACCTGGATCACTAGCACTAAGAGGTGGACGTGCTACTCAGTAGGCGCCACCATGCCACCTGCTGAAATGCAGAAACTTTTTTGCCAGCGTACATGGAAAACCGGGGTGGCACGGTGGCTTAGTGGTTAGCATGTTCTCCTCTCAGTGATAGGGATTCCCGGTTCGAATCCCAATCTGGGTGGAGTTTCCATGTTCTCCCCGTGCAGTCCAAAAACATGGATCCAGGTCAATTGAAATTGTGTGTCTGTGTCCAAATTGCCCCATATGGAGTGTGTTTGTGTGAGTGAGTGTGTGCCCAAAAGTGGATTGGCGCCCTGTCCTGGGTGTATCTGCCCAGCGCCCGAAACGTTCTCCCCTGAATGGGCATGGGGAACGACCCTAGTAGAGGATAAAGTGGAGGATAATGGATGGATAGATACATGGAAACCCACCATTTAATGGTCCCAAAAACCCTCATGGTGTCTCCCATTACAGATAAAACTACCACACGGGGTCCCAACATATCATGTGACAACACATCAGCTGCCCAATAAGGTTGTGTCATCATTGGTATAATGGCTAGGTGTATATTTTGGGCTAATTTTAGGAAGCCAGCAAACGAGAAGCCTGCTAAGTGAACCAAAACGCAAACACACCAACGTTCTGCCAAAAGAAACAAAACACAGCCATTAAAATGTAAAAGTGTCAGGAATCTAAAAGCTCCGTGTGACATCGAGTCCTCCAGATGCTCGTATGGAGCTAAAACATGCACCAGTATGTTAAACACAGTGTGGTTCAGCCGCGTGCGGAGAAAGTATAAAACTTCACTTATATCATTAAAATAGTTTCAAAACCACGGGATCGAAAAAAGAAAATGCTATGATGTCATTTTCCATAATGCCAGTGTACCTTCTGATGTCATAATTACACAGTGGGAACAGCAAGGCTGAACCGCGGCTGGTTAAGTGAGGATTTGGGAGAAGCCGCTCTTATTATTTTTCCTTTAACTTCGCTAACGGGACTTTTGGGGAGTTTGGTGTTAATCACATGATGGTGGAAATGGTTTCGACATTGCAAAGCAAATGACATCATAATGGGTGCAACTATTAGCCCCACTATTAAAGATCTATTTCACCCTCGTTTATCTAAATGTTAAATATCTCTCATGCTCTTAGTCTCTATTTCTTCGTCTGTCTCTCTCTTACATAACATTTACATTTTGTTATTTAGAAGACATTTTTATGCAAATTGAAGTACAAGTAGGGCGGCACGGTGGCTTAGTGGTTAGCACGTTCGCCTATCAGCACTAGGGATTCCCGGTTCGAATCCCCATCTGGTTGGAGGCTCCATGTTCTCCCCGTGTCCACGTGGGTTTCCTCCGGGTTCTTCGTTTTCCTCCCACAGTTGAAAAACATTGATTCAAGGTATATTGAATGCTCCAAATTGCCCCATATAGTGTGTGTCTGTGTGAGTTAGTGTGCCCAGGGTTGGATTGGCGTCCTCTATTGCTCCCAAAACGTTCTCCCCTGGATGGGGTTTGCATGTGTTCGCATGGGTTTCCTCCCACAGTCTAAAAACATGGATCAAGGTGAATTGAATGCTCCAAATTGCCCCTATAGAGTGTGTTTGTGTGAGTGAGTGTGTGCACAATGATAGATTGGCGCCCTGTCCTGGGTGTATCTGCCCAGCCCCTGGCAGATACAAAAATGTTCTTCCCTGGATGGGCATGGGAAACCCCCCCACGACCCTAGACCCTAGATGGATGGACTTACATGTTTCACAGCTTGAAGGTTGGGGTCAGAACACAGGGTTTATTCAGCAACGAGGGTTAAGGGTCTTGCTTAAGGACACACACAGGCAATGCCTGTGGACCC
Organism: Corydoras maculifer; assembly: GCA_019802435.1. Lineage (NCBI taxonomy): Eukaryota > Metazoa > Chordata > Actinopteri > Siluriformes > Callichthyidae > Corydoras > Corydoras maculifer. The sequence goes on from JAFMOD010000935.1 coordinate 32,555, forward strand.
ACAACCTTCAAACTGATAACCCAATATCCTAACATCCTAACCACAGAGTTACCACACATCAGACATTGTTATGGTGGGTGTAATGGGTGGGGTAGCCAAAAACATGGATTGGTCAGTAGGGTGCATGGTCATCGATTGAATGTTTGATCATGGCGGTTAGGTGGCTTAGTGGTTAGCACGTTCTCCTCTCAGTGCTGGGGATCCAGGTTCGAATCCTGATCTGGGTGGAGTTTCCATGTTCTCCCCATGGCCGCGTGGGTTTCCCCAGTGCCCAAAACGTCCTTCCCTGGGTGGACATGGGAAACCCCCCGCGATCCTAGTAGAGGATTGTTGACACATATGTGAATGCTCTAAATTACCCCATATAGTGTGTATCTGTGTGTGTGTGTGTGTGTGTGTGTGTGTGTGTGTGTGTGTGTGTGAGTCAGCGTGTGCACAGTGATAGATTGACGCTCTGTCCTGGGTATACTGCCCAGTATCTGAAATGTTCTTTCTGACCGGGCATGGGGACCCCCCACCCCACCTAGTAACCCTATTACAGGATTTAGCAGAAAGTAATGAATAAATGAATGAATGATTGACTGATTGGCACTCTCTTGAGTCTTGAAGCTGCTGGAATTTCCAGGGCAAAAGGTGAAAAACTCGTCAGTCCTGCATAATTATATCCATCCATCCATTATCTTCCGCTTATCCTCTACTAGGGTCGCGGGGGGGTTCCCCATGCCCATCCAGGGGAGAACGTCTTGGGCGCTGGGGAGATACACCCAGGACAGGGCGCCAATCTATTGCTGGACACACACGCACACACAAACACACTCTATATGGGGCAATTTGGAGAATTTAATGGACTTTGATCCATGTTTTTGGACTGTGGGAGGAAACCGGAGAACCTAGAATAAACCCTCGTGAACACGGGGAGAACATGGCAACTCCAATCCCTAGCGTTGAGAGGCGAATGTGCTAACCACTAAGCCACCGTGCCGCCCTGCATAATTATATCATTAGTGAAATGAACTCATTTTAATTATGAATGTATTAAATTCATTTTGTTCAATAATTGTATGTTAATATAAAGGTGTTATAACAGAAGCCTCCTGTAAACCAACTGTGTATAACAGTTTAGGTCTTTAAACGCAGGGCAGCTGAACTCGCCTCACAGGGGGTCTCACCTGCCCTTTCTGTCTCCACAAGCTTCCAAATTCCTGTGACGGGTGGAAGTCCTTATGGCTCACAGGAGGAACTCCACCCCCTCACCCAGAGAACGTTGTCTGTAGACTAATAAGGACTGTTAGACTATAACTCTATCTTTTATTCCCGCTCCATCTCTTCATCCATCCTTCCATGTCTTAATACTCACTTCTATCAGTCCATCCAACCCCCTCGATCTTTTCATCAGGCCATGTCTCTCTTTATCCACCCTTCATCTTCAAATCCTCACCTTATCTCTATTTACAGTTCATCTCATCAGCTATGACTTCATTTTTAAAATCCACCCACTATTTTTTTTATTCATCCATTCATTATCTTCCGCTTTATCCTCTACTAGGGTTGCGGGGGGGTTCCCCTTGCCCATCCAGGGGAGAACATTTTGGGCGCTGGGCAGATACACCCAGGACAGGGTGCCAATCTATCACTGGGCACACACTCACTCACACAGACACACTCTATATGGGGCAATTTGGAGAATTCAATTTTACTTTCAATCCATGTTTTTATACTGTGGGAGGAAACTGGAGAACCCGGAGGAAACCCATGCGGACACGGGGAGAACATGGAAACTCGAACCTGGAATCCCTAGCGCTGAGAGGAGAACATGCTAACCACTAAGCCCCCGTGCTGCCCTTTATTTACAACCATATCTATTAATACAGGGCTGCATGATGGTGGTTAGTACGTCCACTTTTCAGTGCTGGGGATCCAGTTTCGAATCTCAATTCTTTAATTAATTAATTAATTAATTGAATATTTCATTCATTATCTTCCGCTTTAACCTCTACTAGGGGCGTGGGGGGTTCCCCATGCTCATCCACAGGGGCGCTGGGCAGATACACCCAGGACAGGGCACCAATCTATCGCTGGGCACAGACTCACTTACAAACACACTCTACATAGGGCAAGTTAGAGCATTCAACTCGCCTTGAATCCATATTTTTGGACTCTGGGAGAAAACCAGAGAACCCAGAGGAAACCCACATGGACACAGGGAGAACATGAAAACTCCACCCAGATTTGGATTCGAACCTGGATCCTGAGAGGAGAACATGTTAACCACTAAGCCACCATGCCGTCCAAAATTCAAACTACATTTTTTGAAATGTGGAAAATGTGAAGAACATTCCAAAGTTCACTTTTACTCTAGAATATCTTTGGAGTTTTAATGTTCTCCTCGTGTCCGTGTTGGTTTCCTCTGGTTTCCTCCCATAGTCCAAAAACATGGATTCAAGGTCAAATTGAATGCTCTAAATTGCCCCATATATTGTATTTGTGTATGTGTCTGTGTGAGTGAGTGTGTGCCCTGTCCTGGGTGTATCTTCCCAACATCCCGAAACGTTCTCCCCTGAATGGGCATGGGGAACCCCCCAGCAACCCTAGTAAGGGATTAAGTGGAAGATAATGAATGAATTAATATATAAATCTATTAATGCATGCTCTATTTCTGCATCCAGCTCCTCATCACTCCATCCACCTCGTTATTCTGTCATCTTTCTCATTATACACCCTCCATATATAAATTATAACCCTACTTTTAATCCACCCTCCATTATATAATCTCAACCATAATTTGACTTTTTCCTCTATCCCTCCACCCTTCATTCCTCTACCATCCCTCTTCATATCTCCACCCTCCTACCCTCATTTGTATTTTTTCATACTTCCATCCACCCATCTTCTCTTCCCTTATAGATCTCCTCATCCCACAACACCCCCCCCCCATTATATATCTTCAATCACCCTCCCAACCAACCTCCACCCTCCCTCTCGTTCCCGATCTGTCATCTCACCACCCTTTCCCATCTCCATACATTCATCCCTCTTGTCATCTCTTCGTTCCTCCATCCCTCATCCTCTCAACTCCCCACCTATCCATCCCTTCTTTCCTCCACCACCTCACCACAATCCCATGATTCCACCTCTGAATCTCGGCATCCTTTCCCCCCTTTATTTTTTCATAATCAGTCTCGACTCGACAGCTTGCACGGATTCTCTGGACATATGTTATTATTAGCTAATTATAATAGACGAGGAAAGGCCTCTGAGCATGATGTCAGATGTGGGATAGAACGCGAGCACCAGGCCCGGCGTGAGGGACAGAAGCTGTTCATATCTGTAAGAAATCCCATAATATGGTGTGGGTGTGACAGCCTGATGGTGTGGGACCAGTATTTAAAACCAGATTCCACAGCATTAATGAGACAACCATATTAACATGTCTGATTATCTAATAGAAATGCATCCAGTCACCATATAGACAATACAATACCTACACCATTCCAATAAGCCTACGTTGATTGAGTTCTTTATAAAATGCATACAGATTAAAAAACAGATTATATTGCACCTGCATCGCACTGCTGTGTGTCAAATCAGTGGGCTGGAGGATGCGCATCCTTCCATGAAAGACCTGAATTACCGTAAATAGCATAAACGCACTTAGGAAGCAGGTTCCCATCATAGGAACAGTTGCTATAAATCAAAATGCCTCCAGTTCACTCACCTCTGCAAAGAAGGCATCCATCCTTCCTGCGTATGAGAGGCCGCCGAGTCGATTCTAGTCTCACCCAATAAATCAGCCTGATGCTCGGGATGGAGACCGAGGCGCGTCGCTCAGCGGCGGCTCTCCGGAGGCCGGGGCTGCGGGAACACTGTCATCCAAACCTCTCGCCTCTCCAGCCGAATAGCCGGCCCTGAAAAGCCTTTTTCCTCCTCGGCTTTCCCCTCCCGGAGGTCCGTCCTCCACCGGCGTCCTCGACCGAATGAGTGAGAATGAGGGCGGAACCTCAGCCGCCCCGACCTTCCCCCTCTTCCTCCGAACCTGCCGGACAGACCTTAAGCTGTCAAGCTACTAATACACAGTTATAGTCTGATAGCCAGAGATTAAGAAGTCGAAAATGTCTTCATACGTTATGGGAGTCTTATTTCTGCGGTATCCGGTGCAGCATCCTGCAGCCAGGTTGCCATGGCAACGCGGTTGCTCTGGATCCGCGCACAGGCATCCTGGTTTGGACCTGGAACAACGGACCTATCGTAACCTTTACACGAGCACTTATTACATATGAACTATTCAAACTATTAATAATCCTCTGTTAGGGTCGAGGGGGTCCCCTATGCCCATCCGGGGAAGAACGTTTTGGGCGTTGGGTAGGTACACCCAGGACAGGGCGCCAATCTATCGCTGGGCACACTTGCTCACACAGACACACATAAAAACACACTCTATGGGGCAATTTCGAGCCTTCAATTAACCTTGAATCCATGGTTTGGACCCATTCATTCGTAATCTTCTGCTATAACCTCTGCTAGGGTTGTGGAAGGTTCCCCATGCCCATCCAGGGGAGAATATTTCGGGCGCTGAATAGATACACCCAGGACAGCGTGCAACTCTACATTGGGCTAACTCGCTCACACAGACACACACACAAACACACTCTATTGGGCAATTTCGAGCCTTCAATTTACCTTGAATCCATGGTATGGACCCATTCATTCGTTATCTTCTACTAGGGTTGTGGAAGGTTCCCCATGCCCATCCAGGGGAGAACGTTTTGAGCACCGGGCTGATACACCCAGGACAGGGCGCCAATCTATCGCTGGGCACACACTTACGCACACACACACACTCTATGGGGCAATTTAGAGCATTTGATTTACCATGAATCCATTTTTGGACTGTGGGAAGAACCCAGAGAACCCAAAGGAAACCCATGCAGACATGGGGAGAACATGGAAACTCCACCCAGATTGGGATTCGAACCTTAATCCCAAGCGCTGAGAGGAGAACATGCTAACTACTAAGCCACTACGCCACGCTTTTTATATATTTTGTCTTTTTCATTTAATCAATCATTATCTTCCCCTTAATCCTCTACTAGTGTCGCATGGGGTTTTCCGATGCCCATTTAGGGGAAAAGGTTTCGGGAGTTGGGCAGATACACCCAGGACAGGACACCAATCTATCGCTGGGCACACACTTACACAGACACACACGCACTCTATGGGGCAATTTAGAGCATTCAATTTACCTTTAATGTTTTTAGACTGTGGGAGGAAACCAGAGATCCTGGAGGAAACCCACATGGACAAGGGGAGAACATGAAAACTCCGCCCAGATTGGGATTCGCACCTAAACTCATAGTGCTGAGAGGAGAACATGCTAACCACTAAGCCACCATGCCACCTGCAATTCAAACTTGTTAAAAAATGTGAAGAACATTCCAAAGTACACCTTTACTCTAACTCCAACAATGATCGCGTATCCAGTACTGTACACTTGAATGTCTTGGCATGCTGTTGTAATAACTTGTGTAACTTAACTTATGTTAACAAACCAAAAATAAACTGTCCCAATACTTTCGTTGGTCGAGTGTGAGATGGTGGTGTGTGTGGAGATTCCGCCCTGACACCAGCACCACTGGAACAATGAGAGTTTAGGGCCTTAACCAAAGCAAACCACATTTACAGCACTGCTAAACTCTGGAATTAAACTCTTAACCTTCAGACTCCACCACCCTAACCACTGAACTACCCCACCCTCCATCTTTATTGGGTTATAATGTTAAAGGAGAAGCCGGAACTGTTTATATAAGAGACTTTGAGAGATGTTGGAGAGATGGACGTTTTCAATCTTTTCAGTTTTCATGTCACTCATTTATTTTTAGTAACGTTTCAGACGCTGGGCAGATACACCCAGGACAGGTTGCCAATCTATTACTGGGCACACACTCACTCACACAAACACACAAAATCTATATTCAATTTTACCCTGATCCATGTTTTTTGGACTGTGGGAGGAAACCAGAGAACCCGAGGAAACCCACACAGACACAGGGAGAAACATGGAAACTCTACCCAGATTGGGATTCGAATCGGGAATCCCCAGTGCTGAGAGGAGAACATGCTAACCACTAAGCCACCGTGCCTCCCCTTATTTTAAATCATAAAAGTAATAAATTAATGTAAACAGTGAGCCAAAGGCTGATGAGCACCAAGTCTGTTGCAGCTGTGTTCTGTAATTTGACCACATGACGTCAGTATTTGATCGTTAGAGAAACCGGAATCCTGTTACCCAGCGATAAGTTCACTTAACAAACTGAACAAGATTACATTGCGGAAGACCAGATTATTGACAATTTTAATAAACACATTTATGAATCAAACCTAGGTGGCACGGTGGCTTAGTGGTTAGCATGTTCTCCTCTCAGCACTAGGGATTCCCAGTTCAAATCCCAAAATGGTTGGAGTTTCCATGTTCTCCCCATGTCCGCGTAGGTTTCCTCCGGGTTCTAATACACATTTACAGCACTGCTAAACTCTGGGATTAAACTCTTAACCTTCAGACTCTGACCACTGAACCACCCCACCCTCCATCTTTATAGGATCATAATGTTAAAGTAGAAGCTGGAACTGTTTATATAAGAGAGAAATGTTGAAGAGAAGTTTTGAATCTTTCCGGTTTTCATGTCACTCATTTATTTTTAGCAAGCATTCTACGTTTTCCGTCTCTCCCCTGACAGAACGAGGAGCTCGCTGTGAAGTCCCTGAAGTGAACGACGGCCCGGCCTGCCGCTCCCATCTGCAGCAGAGTGCAGGGGAACTCGGGAGAACAGGTGGAACAGGACTATATAAAGCTGCGGGATTTTAGATTTCCGCCATTCCTAAGGTTCTGCTTCCCCGTTTAGTTCGGGATAAACACTCGGCAACTGCAGACATCCGATCTGTGTCCGAGTGACAGGAACATTTATTGTTTGTTTTTCCTATTTCGGCATGAGAACCCGGTGGAGTGGCTTCACGCTTGGGTGCATAGAACCTTACTAGATAAAAATTTGTGGGTTTGTAAACATTGTTAGGTGGTTCCCTGTAGGTTTGTAATGATAAATAGCATCATAACATATTGCTTAGTACAATAAAGCAATAAGGGCGTGCATTGTCTTAAATAAATCACTAACAACACATCGTTTCCGGGATTTATTCACAATAATACACAACCTCGATTGTCTTATTGCTTTTATAACAGTTACAATCACACTATAACAAAAAAAATCAAGGTTCGATTCATAAATACGATTATTCAAAGCAGACTTGTTAATAAACTTAAATATAGGCCAGGTTTTAAATTGAACACTGACCCTGAGTAACAGGATTCCGGCTTCTAGTTACCAAATTAGAGACGCAGTTTATAAAAAACCTGTTAATTAATGTATTGTATATCACACATTGATACAAATGTTAAGCGGTCAGAGGTATGCGTTATTGTTAATAATGTCATGGCTGGACAAACGGCTCAGCCAATCAGATTAAAGGGCTGGAAGTACCTGTTTCATAATTATTATTATTCGCCAACTCTGGATCTGATGATAAATATTTTGAGATGAAAATGCTGCAGGATAAATGATATTTAAATTAAATGTGTAATAAACACATTTATGAATCAAACCTTGTTTTTTTTATTTAAGTGTGTTTGTAACCGTTTTATAGTAAAGCGATAAGGCGCTCGAGGTTATGTATTATTGTTATATATATCTCCATCCATCCATTATCTTACATTTTATCCTACATTAGGGTTGCGGGGGGGGGGGTCCCCATGCCCATCCAGGGGAGAACGTCTCGGGCGCTGGGCAGATACACCCAGGACAGGGCGCCAATCTATCGCTGGGCA
>JAFMOD010000935.1:47498-77756 GCA_019802435.1 Corydoras maculifer
GCCTAGTAGTGACAGTGACCGGTGCATTGAGTAGTGATGTGTATAAACATATATACATAAATATGAACATGTTATATGCATACTGTATGCATGTGAAATTATGAAATATGTAATATGAATATGAAGTATACAGGAATGTACATATAGCATATAAATATACATACACACAGCCACATATACATATATATATATATATATATATATATATATATATATATATATATATATATTCATTCATTCATTATCTTCCGCTTATCCTCTATTAGGGTCGCGGTGGGGTTCCCCATGCCCATCCAGGGGAGAACGTTTCGGGCGCTGGGCAGATACACCCAGGACAGGGCGCCAATCTATCACTGGGCACACACTCACTCACACAGACACGCACACACACTCTATATGGAGAAATTTGGAGAACTGAATTGACTTGATCCATGTTTTTTGGACTGTGGGAGGAAACCGGAGAACCCAGAGGAAACCCACGTGGACACGGGGAGAACATGGAAACTCCACCAAGATTGGGATTCGAACCGGGAATCCCTAGTGCTGAGAGGCGAACGTGCTAACCACTAAACCACCGTGCCGCCTATATGTATTTACACATGTGCACATAAACATATTAAAAAAATATAAGCATATAAATATAATATTTTAATACTGTATAGATATTTCATTATGTACATATTGCAATTATTTACACCTACACTCGATAAAACCAAAATCTATTGCTACTTTAAATATTTAAGTGTAAGTTTTTATAAGTCTAAAGTCACCAGCAAAATGTTTTTACATACCATCAATATTATTAATAGTGGAAAAATAAGAATTCAACCAAATTATACCTAAAAAAAGATATATTGCTGAGCACACACACACACACACACACACTATATGGGGCAATTAAGAGCATTCAATTTACTTGAATCCATATTTTTAGACTGTGGGAGGAAACCGGAGAACCCGGAGGAACCTCACACAGACACGGGAAGTACATGGAAACTCCACTCAGATTGGGATTCGAACCTGGATTCCCCAGCGTTCACATAAATTAATTTTTAATGAAATATATAATAATTTAAATAAATAATTATTTAATAAAATAATAATAAAATATGGGCGGCACGGTGGCTGAGTGGTTAGCACGTTCACATCTTAGCACTAGGAATTCCCGGTTCGAATCCCCATCTGGGTGGAGTTTCCATGTTCTCCCCGTGTCTGTGTGGGTTTTCTCCGGGTTCTCCGCTTTCCTCCCAAAATCCAAAAACATGGATCAAGGTCAATTGGGTTCTCTAAATTGCCCCATACAGAGTGTGTGTGTGTGAGTGAGTGTGTGCCCAGCGATAGATTGGCACTCTGTCCTGGGTGTATCTGCCCAGCGCCTGAAACGTTCTCCCCTGGATGGGCATGGGGAACCCCCCTGCGACCCTAATATAGGATAAAGCAGAAGATAATGAATAAATGAATGAATAATAAAATATAAATTTTGCTGTCATTCAACTCTATGATGAGGAGGTTTTCCCCAGCAGAACAACCAGAATAACATGCGCCAGTTTGTAACATGGTCAAAAATATATGAAAAATATTAAATAAAATCATAATATTATACGAGTGTGATGACTTTTCTGTAACATAGCAGATGATTCTGCTGCTGATTATCATTCACTTAAACTACAGATCCAAACCTAAACTCATTAGTCAGGGCATCTGTAAACTTGTTTGTATAGTGAACAGTGGGGTCCATTTTAAATGTAAAGCAGGACCTGTCTGTGGGTCCTGTACAGGAACCCCAAGGGGCGTATAAAACCTCACTGCTAATAAAGGGCCATCTGTCACAGGACTCACTGTAGATCATGAATATGCAAGTGAAGCCTCTGATGTCAGCAAAGCGCCCCTTTTCTTACAGAACCAGCAGCCATGCTGACCAGGGGTCAGCGTTTTCTAATGATTCTCGCAGTCTGGTTGGATTAAAGTTGGATTAAAGTTAACGGGGGTTTTAAAACAGATGGAGATTTGAGGTCAAACTCACTGCAGTACTGAGAATCATCCACCACCTTAATGATAACTGCTCTGTGGGGTTCTGAACTGAGAACAGTGTAACAGTGAATAACAAAATATGTCACGAAAAAGATTGTAATTGTAAATGTAATTGTAAGATTTCATAATAAAGTGCTATAACGTCATTTGTCCAGCAGATGGCAGCAAATATTCATTCATTCATTCATTATCTCCCGCTTTATCCTCTATTAGGGTCGCGATGGGGTTCCCCATGCCCATCCAGGGGAGAACGTTTCGGGCGCTGGGCAGATACACCCAGGACAGGGCGCTAACCCATCACTGGTCACACACTCACTCACACAGACACGCTATATGGGGCAATTTGGAGAAATCAATTGACTTGATCCATGTTTTTGGACTATGAGAACCCGGAGGAAACCCACGCGGACACGGGGAGGACATGGAAACTCCACCCAGATGGGGATTCGAACCGGGAACCCCCCTAGTGCTGAGAGGCGAACGTGCTAACCACTCAGCCACCGTGCCGCCCCGGCAGCAAATATTAATGTATTTTAAAAGCTTGATTTTGGAGTGTGTCTTTAAATTTGAGCTCTTTTATCCAAACTAGCATTTGTGAGGTCAGACACTAATGATGGGTGAAACAGCCTGGCTGTAATAGGAGATGAGGTCATGGCTCTGTGCCGCCCAGTTAAGTTCTTTTAGCTAACAGGCCACAATCATGCTGGAATAGATTAGGGCCTTCCCCAAACTGTTTCATCAATGTTGGAAGCATGGGTGCATGGCAACATTCCTGAATCTATACATCTGTATCATAGAACCACAAAATTCCATTCAATTTCATGTAAACAAATGTTTATAATGCACATGTTAGTAATGTTGGGCGGCACAGTGGCTAAATGGTTAGCATGTTCTCCTCTCAACCCTGGGGATTCAGGTTTGAATCCCAATTGAGGGATGTTGTGAAGCTTCCAAGTTCTCCCCATGTCTTTCCTCCCACAGTTATCCCCATGGTTTCCTCCCACAGTTAAAAAATATGGATTTAAGGTCAACTGAATGCTCTAAATTGCCCCACATAGTGTGTTTGTATGTGTCTGTGTGAGTGAGTGTGTGCCCAATGATAGGTTGGCACCCTGTCCTTGGTGTATCTGCCCAGCACCCGAAACGTTCTCCACTGGATGGGCATGGGGAACACCCCCCCCCCCCCCCCCGCAACCCCAGTAGAGTATTAGGTTTAAGCAGCAGATAATGAATGAATGTTAGTAATGTTACAACTTATAGTTTCCCTAAATTATTGATTGTGGTCGAAACACAGGGTCAGCCTCAATACAGCACTAGTAATAAGGGTCAGGGTTGTCCCTCATTGGCCCCTTCGGAGGTTTCTGTGTTCAAACACCACAAGAGTGGTGTCAGTTAAGTTTCTCAGCAGCGTTTAGTATTGCTGATGTCAGAGCCCAGCAGAGGGTAGTAGAGGATCATCACAGTAAACTTATCAGCACGTGCCTTGTATCTCATTTGTGCACGTGGACTCTTTAAAACCGCTGTCACCACTTTTAAAGCGTAACATTATCTCAAATCGGTTTGTGTGGGGTAGTATTAACATGGAGATATAATAAGCAAGAATGCGTCAATAAGTATGTATATGGGGGTTATAGTTTAATTAAAACTCTTATTTAAAGTAAATAAGATGGTTAACTGCATGCAGAATACAGAAAAAAACATATTGACCATCTGCGAGAGCATTAAGGTCAAACACTGCTTGCGAATGAGTGGATGTCCGGTGGTGTTGATGTCAAGTTGTTTTTTTAAATCTCAAATTCATCCAACCCATACTTTAGGACCTTGCAATGTGCATTGGGTCATGCTAGAAAACAAACCGGCCTTCCCTAAACTGTTCCATTCGATGCTTTCGACTGGAAACGTGCAGTTGTCCAAAATGCATGGCCACGTGATTGGTTTTAAACACATCTAACAATAAATATGACTCTTTTTTCCTTATGGTGTAGTATAATTGCACAAAACTATTTATATTCTGCAAATAAAAACTGTAATAAACATTGCTGACATCCCACAGTCAAATGACAATTGTAATAAATTAAAAATCACCAAGGAAATCAGTATAAAAGCAAAAATTTGCATAGGACATCAAAAACTGGAGGTTTTTAAAAAAAACTTTCAGCATTTCTCAGCACATGGCTTGAACTTTTCTGACTCTTCTTATTTAAAAGATGTGCATGCTTTGAATTTAGCGACTTCAGATTCACTAAAGGCTGCATATGTCCTTAAGATCCTCTGGAGTTGCAGATGAGGGTGTGTGCGGGGGGGACTGAGTGAAAGAGAACATTATGTTCAACCTCGCTTTAATCTGAAACGATGTAAATAACTTGCAGTAACCATTATAGACCACTGGTGGCGCCAAATCCTTTCTGTGACCTCGGCTCGTTGTTACTTTGCTTTCATGGAGACGAGCTTTAAACGTCCTGTCCTTATTACATTTCTTAGTAGGTTTGAGAAACTCCCAGTTCCAAGAAGAGCCTTTGTTCCCAGCATGGGCTTTAAACGTGATCTGATTAAACTCCGAAAACCTGAAAAGTAGAAGAAACATGAGCGTTGTTAGCGCTTGTGGGGTGGATGTGTGGGCGCTTAGCTTCACCTCACACACAACACCTTCAGCTAATGTAATCTACCACCTAATAAAGGAAATCTTTTTTTTTTACAATCTCCTTTTTACTATTTAAAATGTTTTTTAAAAATTGTTTGCATTAAGATATTTGGCCGGCATGTTGGCTTAGTGGTTGGCATGTTCTCCTCTCTGCCTGTCTGTGCTAGGGATTCCCGGTTCGAATCCCAATCTGGGTGGAGTTTCCATGTTCTCCCCGTGTCCGTGTGGGTTTCCCCTGGGTTCTCCGGTTTCCTCTCATAGTCCCAAAACATGGATCCAGGTCAATTGAGTTCTCCACATTGCCCCATATAGAGTGTGTGTGTGTGTGTGTGAGTGAGTGTGTGCCCAGCGATGGATTGGCGCCCTGTCCTGGATGTATCTGCCCAGCGCCCACAATGTTCTCCCCTGAATGGGCATGGTAAACCCCCCTCGACCCTAATAGGGGATAAACCGGAAGATAATGGATGGATGGACGATATTTGGGCGGCATGTTGGCTTAGTGGTTGGCATGTTCTCCTCTCAGCGCTAGGAATTCCCGGTTCGAATCCCAATTTGGGAGGAGTTTCCATGTTCTCCCTGTGTATTCGTGGGTTTCTTCCAGGTTCTCTGGTTTCCTCCCACAGTCCAAAAACATGGATCAAGTCAAATGAATTCTCCAAATTGAGTGAGTGTGTGCCCAGCGATGGATTGGCGCCCTGTCCTGGGTGTATCTGCCCAGTGCCCAAAACGTTCTCCCCTGGATGGGCATGGGGAAGCCCCCCGCGACCCTATTAGAGGATAAAACAGAAGATAACGGATGGATGGATTAAGATATTTAAAGACGTAGTTGCTTTTCTGTCCTAGGACGTTCTTCTTCTTCGAGGTGGTGTTCAGGACAGGGTTCTGTACTGGATCACTGGAACTTAGTACTAAAAGTTCCAGTCAAAATTCTGAAAAAAAAAACCCTCATACAGTTTAACATACAGTTTAATTCAAATGTTTGTGTTCCGGTCAAATCCCAAATAGTTTTTCTCAATAAAAATATTTTAACCCACATTATGGAGACTAACATTCGTCACCCAGTGTCGAAAGCAAGGTCCCTGAAGGTATCGTTGGCAGAACTTGACTAATCCACACAAGAGGTCTTACCTCAATCTTAGCAAACACCTTTGGGATTAACAGTCAACAGAAATTTTAAACCAGGCCCTCCTGCGGAACATCGGTGTCTGACCTTAAAAACCCTCTTCAGGATGACTGGCCCAACTTTCCTCAGACACACTCCAAAATTTTGTAGTATTCCTAGAATCCTGGAAGCTATTATAGCTGCAAAGGCAGAACCATACTGTCCTTACACAGTTGGAGCCAAACAATAATCCCTCATTATATACAGCTGTGTTAATGGAACTGAATAAAACATCTGAATTTGGTAATTCTGCATGGTGTCCCAATACTTATGACCATCTGAATCTTTAGGGAACCAAGTTGCACGCATTTTACTTCAGGCACTGCCTGTTTACTATTTGAATGAGGCTAAATTCAGTAAATGAATAGATGTTTTGAAGAGTTGGACATTTAACCGTGTTTTCTTTTAGAAGAAATCAACAAGACCTGTCATTTGAGGAGAGGAGTCCGAACCTTGGCTCTTCTGCCTGTACATTTGCTCTAGATATATTTTTGGTGTTCGAATTCTGAGGTGAATCAACAGCGGCGCACTCGAAAACAAGTCTCTGTAGTGGTACTGCCACTTTTATTTTTATTTTATTTTGTGTACATGTCAGCTTTAACAGTAAGTTACGTAGAAAATGAAGTCAAATTGTTTTTAAAAGCCACAAACCAATCACCGGATCTAGGTTCTTAAAGCTGCTGTTTCCACAACACAGCCTCTGTGTGACATGTGGTTAGAGTTCTTTATAGTCAGAGCTTAAAGACACCAGCCAGGCTAAGGGCTCGGACACGGTATGACCTCTGGGTTGAAGTGCGGCAGTTCGACGATGCCGGTGGAACAAAATGAACCGGGTCCGTGTTTAAAGCTATAATTAAGCCGGGCAACTGTGCAGAAAAAAACTGCAACATGAAACTCCGTTTATATTAAATCTATACATGTCATGGAGTTCAGCTATTCACTAATCTGCATTGTGCTGAAGTTCTATACTTTAAATAAGGTAAAACTCAGGTATCTCAGGGTCCTGGCATGTATGTGTATGCGAGTTCACAAAAGGTAATCACTCTGTAGGAGCGAAAAGCTTCTCCATGGTTTTATCCAAAGTGTCAGGTTGCACTTCACACAAAGACATCTGGGTATTACAAAATTACACAATCCTTAGCTCGTCTTCACTGGCTGCACAGGGAACACAAACTTATTGCTGATGTTTACACTTTAAATCCCAACTATATCCTCTGTTAATGACCTTGGTTTGCAGGAATTCTATTGAATTGACACGGTAATGCGACACTCTATTGTTTGTGCATTGATTTACAAGACAATGAGCTGAACTGGTATGAGGCCAGCTGCTTCATTGCATTTTAAAACACCCAATGTTTTATCAGTTTTGGATTCCTTCGGTGATTCGATTCAGTTTCCAGGAGCCATGTGGGAGTTTCAGTCCATTTGGAGATAGATGGCACAGCCAGCGCTGTAATACAATACAGGACGGGGTTATTGTGGTTCACCTTCAGGTCTTAACTGCCAGATGTGCCGACATAGTAGAATAAAAGAGATTCCTTCATTCATTAATTTATTATCGTCCACCAAATCCTCTACTAGGATCTTGGGGGGGGGGGGGGGGTTACAGGCTCTGGACAGATACACCCAGGACAGGGTGCCAATCCATCACTGGGCACACTTACTATATGGGGCAAATTAGCGCATTTAATTTAAGTTGAAGTCATGTGTTTGGACTGTGGGAGCAAACTGGAGAACCCAGAAGAAACCCATGCGGACACGGGGAGAACAAGGAAACTCCACCCAGATTGTGATTCGACCCTGGATCCCTGATGCTGAGAGGAGAACATGCTAACCACTAAGCCACCATTCCACCCTCATCTCATTATGTTGCACTTAATCATATACAAGGGAAAGGTTTGGGGTGCTGGGCAGATACACCCAGGACAGGACACCAATCTATCACTGGGCACACTCACTCACACAGACACACTCTATATGGGGCATTTTAGAGCATTTAATTTACCTTCTCTCCATGTTTTGGACTGTGGGAGGAAACCAGAGGACCCGGATGAAACCCACATGGACACGGGGAGAACCTGGAAAATCCATTGTGCTGCCCAAGAAAGAAAGTTAAAAGAGAAAAAGAAGAAAGTAAAAGAAAAGAACAGGTCACATCAAATCAACCGGCAGCTGAACCAGAAAGGATCTCAGGGAAGGTGCTGGTTAGTCTCTCAGACATGAGTACGAAGAACAGTTGGATCTTAAAATGCATTTTAAGACTAAAATCTTTAACAAAACAAGACTCAACAGTGAAAGCAATATTTTGATGAGATCCAAAAATCCAAAATACACAACAACGCTATAAACACATGAAAAACTAAATTCATCCATTATCTTCCGCTTTATCCTCTATTAGGGTCGCGGTAGGGTTCCCCATGCCCATCCAGGGGAGAACGTTTCGGGCGCTGGGCAGATAGACCCAGGACACACTCACTCACATAAACACACTCTATATGGGGTGAATTCAACTGACCTTGATCCATGTTTGTGGACTGTGGTAGGAAACCGGAGAACCTGGAGGAAACCCACGTGGACACAGGGAAAACACGGATAGTCCACCCAGATTGGGATTAAAAATGGGAATCCCTAGTGCTGAAAGGCAAACGTGCTAATTACTAAACCACCGTGCCACCCCCAAATAAAAGTCACACCAGGCCTGATATTTTAATTACTATACTGTATATGATTTCAACATAATTAATGTGTCTTAAATTTAGTTCGATCTGACACAAGAATCGCTCATGGGCATCTGAGTCACATTTCAAAACAACCTCAGTACATGATGAAGAAAATCTGTTAATGTACAAAAAACTGCAGCTTAATTAAAGAGCAGCTAATGGAAGAGCTAATACACTGTTTTAAATATAGTATAAAATAGAAATGTGTAGTAAAAATTTATTATTTAGTAAAACCAAGTCAAAATACATCTAATCTCATTATCCTCCGCTTTATCCTCTATTAGGGTCACGAAGGGGGGGGGGGGGTGGCAACTACACCCAGGACAGGGTTCCAATAGGGCAGACACTCACACAGACACGCACACAAAAACTGTATAGGGGCAATTTAGAGCAACCGATTTGCCGTGAGGAGTTTCCATGTTCTCCCCATGTCCGTGTGGGTTTCCTCTAGGTTCTCCGGTTTCCTCCCACAGTCCAAAAACAGGTCAATTGAATTCTACAAATTGCCCCATATAGATTGTGTTTGTGTGTGTGTCTGTGTGAGTGAGTGAGTGTGTGCCCAGTGATAGATTGGCGTCCTGTCCTGGGTGTATCTGCCCAGCGTCTGAAATGTTCTCCCCTGGATGGGCAGGGGAAACCTCCCCCTGTGACCCTAATAGGGGATAAAGTGGAAGATAATGGATAAGTGGAATTTACCGTGAATCCTTTGGACTGTGAGAGAAAACTAGAGAACTCACATGAACACACATAGAACATGGCAGCTCAACCCTGATCGGGATTCAAACCTTGATCCCCACTGCTAAAAGGCGAACAAGCTAACCACTACACCACCGTATGACATAACATGATTAATGCATTGTATTAAATAGTTTTTTTATGTGATTAAATTATAGAAATGTCTTTGTGGTAAGGTCTTTTGTTTGGTAAGTGTGCAATGGCAGAGTGGGGTAGCTCAGCAGTTATGGTATCGGACTATCAATAAGAAGGTTGTGGGTTAAAATCCAAGATCCAATAAAGTTACCAATGTGGGTCCTTAAGCAAGACTCCTAACCCTCATTGCTCTGAGGGCTGTGGCCAACCATGTGTTCTGACCCCAACCTTCTAGTCAGGATACTTGTAAGCATCTGCAAAATGAGACTGGGGTCAAAAGTTCAGCTAAGACCATTGAACAAGACCTTTAACCTCATGTCCACCAGCAGTGCAACATGATGCCTGACCCCAGGCACGTCGTTAGACCTGGGATTTCGGGGTTATAGCCCCGGATGTTTTGTCAGTAACCCCGGATCAAATTAGAGCAGCTTTCTCTGCAGCCTCTCCTCCAGCAGCGGGACCGAACGATGGGGTCACCGTCAGCTGTTCGTGCTTCTAAGCTGTGTGTGTGTGTGTGTGTGTGTGTGTGTGTGTGTGTGTGTGTGTGTTTGTCAAAAAATTTCAGACAAAACCATAATTCATTAGAACTAAATGTGCTCTCCACAATGCTGACAGACATATTTCATATGTTATTTAATTTGATCCAATATAACTAATGAATGGCTTAGTGGTTAGCATGTTCTCCTCTCAGCACTAGGGATTCCTGGTTCGAATCCCAAACTGGGTGGAGTTTCCATGTTCTCCCCGTGTCCACGTGGGTTTCCTCCGGGTTCTCCGGTTTCCTCTCATAGTCCAAAAACATGGATCCAGGTCAATTGAATTCTCCAAATTGCCCCATATATAGTGTGTCTGTGTGAGGGAGTGTGTGCCCAGCGATGGATTGGCGCCCTGTCCTGGGTGTATCTGCCCAGGGCCCGAAATGTTTTCCCCTGGATGGGCATGGGGAACCCCACTGGGACCCTAATAGAGGATAAAGTGAAAGATAATGGATAGATAATTTTATTTTATCCAATATAACTAATAAATGATCAAACAAAATGACTTTAACAACAGTTTGAAAAAAGGATAAATACCCTCATGAAAGGGCAATTTTTGAAGAGGACAGAGGAGGAATAAAGGATCTAAGCTAAAGCCCTCCTGATGTTTCTAAACCCTAAAAATGCCCCTGCCTGACCCTGCAGCTTTCAAAGCTGTGAGTTAAAAAGCTTTCAGTGGATATATATATATATATTTTACATCCAAAAACTGAGTGCAATACCTACAGACATCTTGGGTCAGATTGGCGCCCTGTCCTGGGTCTGCCCAGCGCCCGAAACGTTCTCCCCTGGATGGACATGGGGAACCCCCCCACGACCCTAATATAGGATAAAGCGGAAGCTAATGGATGGATGGATCTTTGGTCAGAACTCACTGGCAGCTAATCATAAATTATACCAATAAACTCTTCGCTCACCAGTGAAGCACTCAGTGCTGCAGGTGTTGCATGCTTCCTCAGTCACACGCAGCAGGGAAACTTCTTTTCTAATACAATGTGAACACTGTTTTCTCAAACCCATAATTAGGGTTTAATTCCAAGCTAGTTTGTAGGTTTTAACTTAGTAGAACACTAGAGTTGCTTGAGTTAATATAAACCCTGGCACATGTTTACAGCAGATCCATGCAGGAATCTCAAGCAGACCATCACCTGACATTCTACAGGAAACAATAAGCCATGGCTGGTGCTTGGGAGGCCAAATTGGGATTTAGCTTCATACCGTTGCAACACTGACCCCTACTGGCTGGCTGTTCAAAGCCATGGCACTGGAGCCGATCAATGTGGCAATCAGGGGCATTTTTAGGGTTTAGAAACATCAGGGGCTTTAGCCCAGATCCCTTATCCCCCCCATCCTTTGTCCTCTTAAAAAATTGCCCTTTCATGAGTGTATTTATCCATTTTTTAAACTGTTGTTACATTCAGGGGTGGCACGGTGGCTTAGTGGTTAGCACGTTCGCCTCTCAGCGCTGGGGATCCCTGGTTGGAATCCCCAACTGGGTGGAGTTTCCATGTTTTCCCTGTGTCTGTGTGGGTTTCCTCCGGGTTCTCCGGTTTCCTCCCACAGTTCAAAAACATGGATCAAGTCAATTGAGTTCTCCAAATTGCCCCATATAGAGTGTGTCTGTGTGCGAGTCTGTGTGAGTGTGTGTGTGCCCAGCGATAGATTGGCGCCCTGTCCTGGGTGTATCTGCCCAGCGCCTGAAACGTTCTCCCCTGGATGGGCATGGGGAACCCCACTGCGACCCTAATAGAGGATAAAGTGAAAGATAATGGATGGATGGTTGTTACATTCATTTTGTTTGATCATTTATTAGTTATATTGGATCAAATTAAATAACATATGAAATGTGTCTGTCAGCAGTGGAGAGCACATTCAGTTCTAATAAATAAATGATGGTTTTGGCTGAAAATGTTTGAATAAATGAACCTGAGCTTCGGCAGAAAAGCATGAATCCGTTTTACGAGTCGGTCGCAGATGAGATTTAACAAGGTTTTGCTTTGAAATACCGTAACGTTGCGACAGTTTGCGCCTTCAGAAAGATTGTGACGGTTTCTGAAGCTGAGAAACTGCTCTTTACAGCCAACATACAGTTATTACGGTAACTCTACTCCCGATACTGGCGAAAAAAAACTGTCTCCCTCACACACACACACACACACACACACACACACACACAGACACAGGTGCTTGGAAGCACAAACGGCTGACGGTGATTCCATCGTTCGGTCCCGCTGCTGGAGGAGAGGCTGCAGAGAAAACAGTCAAGTTGTCCTGTTGAACCCTGTCTCCTAGTTGGTGAAAGGAAGCGGACAGATTAGGAATTTGCATATGATTGAATACATTATGAGAGGCACATGGAAAAGTTACAGCATGTTCAAAACCCTGATTTTAGAGACGATATGACCTGTATCGGGACGTCTGTGATAACAAACGCCACATGCAGTTTATTAGAACGACAGCAAGTCTTGCCAGAGCTGCTTTAGCGTTAAACGCTACCCTATTTTGTGTAAACACACACACACACACACTTCCTCAGTGACACCATGTTGCCGCAAATAAGTAAAGGATTCTGGGTCGTAGACAGTGCACGGCTTGGACATTTTCGTAAAGGAATATGACAAAGGACTCAAAAAGCATTACCTGAAGAGGTTCAAAAACACATTTAGTGAAAACGACATGTGGATAGGTGGCTTTGTGGTTAGCATGTTCTCCTCTCAGCATAAGGATTCCCGGTTCGAATCCCAATCTGGGTGGAGTTTCCATGTTCTCCCCGTGTCGGCATGGGTTTCCTCCGGGTTTTCCAGTTTCCTCCCACAGTCCAAAAACATTGAATTGAATTCTCCAAATTCCCCCATATAGAGTTTTTGTGTGTGTGTGTGTGTGTGTGTGTGAGTGAGTGTGTGCCCAGCGATAGATTGGCGCCCTGTCCTGGGTGTATCTGCCAAGCGCCTGAAACGTTCCAGGATGGGCATGGGCAATCCCACCCCTCACGACTCTAGTAGTGGATAAAGTGAAAGATAATGGATGGATGGATGGACTTGTGGTTAGCAATTGTGATTTTTGTACATAGCATTTCACCTGTGAGGCCGTGTATGAGGGGGTGTATGCGCTGTGGGTCGTTATGCATATCAATAGCTGCCTGATGTCCCCCTAAGAGTTAGACCATACAAGGGGGGTTGCCTGTTGTCCTCAGGTATCAAAATTTCCAGGAAAGTTCGTGAAGACGTCACTTAATCCATGTGGTATTTAGCCGCGAGCATGTCCCAGACTCTGTGGACCTGTTTAAACTGGTGGAAAAGGGGGCATACTGTGTCGTCTTAAAGTAATCCGTTCATTAGTGCGAATGAGGGGCTGAATTCTCACATGGTTTTTGTCTGCTTTCGACGTTTCCACAGGCACCTGAACAAACACGAAGCAGAAAGCGGGGATTGTGCTGGGTACAAGATATCTGTAGTTGATTTCATTTCCCTGTGTCGTAACCCACATGCAGATCTTATTGAAAACACCCCCGCGGGTTTTTTTCCGGTTTGCTCACATTTGAGTTGGACTACAAGACTCCTCATGGATTCCTCAACTGGGGTTCATGAGATGCCGAGACATGGGGCACTTTAAAGTAGAGTGGTTATACTCGGATTGCAGCATGTCCATGAAAGATCACCAGTCTAGTTGCAATTCTACGGTGGCTTAGTGGCTAGCACGTTCGCCTCCCAGCGCTAGGGATTCCCCTGTCCGTGTGGGTTTCCTCCGGGTTCTCCGATTTCCTCCCACAGTCCAAAAATCCAAAAACATGGATCAAGTCAATTGAATTCTCCAAATTGCCCCATATAGAGCGTGTTTGTGTGAGTGAGTGTGTGCCCAGCGCCCGAAACGTTCTCCCCTGGATGAGCATTAGGAACCCAACCCCCCCCCCCCCGACCCTAATAGAGGATAAAGCAGAAGATAATGGATGGATAGTTGCAATTCTTTCTGTAAGGTTAACATAGTTGACGACCTGAATTCTTGGGCGGCCCGGTGCTAGGGATTTCCGGTTCGAATCCCCATCTGGGTGGAGTTTCCATGTTCTCCCGTGTCCGTGTGGGTTTCCTCCGGGTTCTCCGGTTTCCTCCCACAGTACAAAAACATGGATTAAGTTCAACTGAATTCTCCAAATTGCCCCATATAGAGTGTGTCTGTGTAAGTGAGTGTGTGCCCAGCGATAGATTGGCGCCCTGTCCTGGGTCTATCTGTCCAACATCCGAAACGTTCTCCCCTGGATGGGCATGGGGAACCCCGCCCGCGACCCTAATAGAGGATAAAGTGGAAGATAATGAATGAATAAAAGAGGTAAAATGATAAAAGAGGTAAATAATGGATGGATAGTTGCAATTCTTTCTGTAAGGTTAACATAGTTAACGACCTGAATTCTGGGATGGCACGGTGGCTTAGTAATTAGCATGTTTTCCTCTCAGCGCTACGGATTCCCGGTTCAAATCCCAAACTGGGTGGAGTTTTCATGTTCTCCCCGTGTCCATGTGGGTTTCCTCCGGGTTCTCTGGTTTCCTCCCACAGTCCAAAAACATGGAAATCGGAGAACCCGGAGGAAACCTACACGGACACGGGAATCCCTAGCGCTGGGAGGCGAACGTGCTAGCCACTAAGCCACCGTAGAATTGCAACTAGACTGGTGATCTTTTATGGACATGCTGCTCAAGTCAATTGAGTTCTCCGAATTGCCCCATATAGAGTGTGTCTGTGTGAGTGAGTGAGTGTGTGCCCAGCGATAGATTGGCGCCCTGTCCTGGGCGTATATGCCCAGCGCCCGAGACGTTTTCCCCTGGATGGGCATGGGGAACCACCCCCCCGCGACCCTAATAGAGGATAAAAGTGGAAGATAATGAATGAACTGGATCCTCAGCGCTGAGAGACGAACGTGCTAACCACTAAGCCATCCTCTTTATTCTTCTGAATATTGTTAATTGTCTTGTTACTTTCGGTTAGTTTATTGTTCTACGTTGTTTTGTTTCACTCTGCACTGTACACCACTGTATATGGTTTGAAATAACAACATAAAACACTTGAACTTGAAAAGCTGAAGGTTGATAAGAACGTTTGTACACTGAACTGATCTGTTTACTTTCAATGGCACTAGCTATAATTAACATGTGATTTATAAGTTTGGCTCTGACTCCAGGTTCTACTGCAGTTTCAGATGACAAGTTTAAAAAATAATCACAATCTGGCACAGGTTCTCCATCTTGGCAGGTCTTTATTTGGAAAGCTCAACCCTGTAGGTGAAAGGGTTCGTGTGACTGCAGGCAGATGTTGTGGTGCAACAAAGCATCGAGCACATACTGACAAAAACATTCGGTTCTGGGCTGCCGTCAAAACTCGCTTCGCCAGCGGTGCGGGGCTGAAAACACCAGGCGCCGGGTGGCGAGTGAAAATAGCCTTCAGTCTGGTGTATTCTGAACTGGTGTGAATGCTGAGCAGAACCTTTACCCTCATTCCCACTGATTAAATGGTTTCTTCACACGTCTGAACTCCCCTTAACACAAACACCATCCCCCCACTGCACCCTCCTCACTGCCAGGCTTTAGGTTGCCATTTGGGAATTTTCCATACCACCATAAACAACAAAGGAGAGAGAGAGAGAGAGAGAGAGAGAGAGAGAGAGAGAGAGAGAAAGAGACAATTCACAAAGGCTTCTTCTGAGCAGAATGATGGTAAACACTCAGGATTTCAACACAGTTCCTCCGTCTGCTGCCAAAACTGCCTCGTCACTACAAAACCACCTGGCAGCGGTTCAGCAACTGAACCAAACTCATCCAACTCAAACTGTGCGCATGCGCGAGATGTGCATGCAGCCTTTGACAGTGCTCTGTATTCGGATTCTGAAAAACGAAACAATAAAAAAAACCCTGCAATTTCACCCCCAGGGATTAATAAAGTATTCTGATTCTGATGCTGATTCTCAACAGACATAAGGACATGTTCATTTTTAATTTCTGTGTCCTTCACATTTCACATTCTACAGTGTTAATTGTGGGTTTACTGCACAAAGATGTCATAATAAAGTAATCATTCACTCATTATCTTCTGCTTAATCCTCTACTAGGGTTACGAAGGTAGGGGGGACCCCCCATGTCCATCTAGGAGAGAACCATACAGAGACACACTCTAAATAGGGCAATTTAGATTTACTCTGTGTGAGTCAATATGTGCCCAGCAATAGATTAGTGCCCTGTCCTGGGTGTATCTGCCCAGCGCCCGAAATGTTCTTTCCTTGATGGGCATGGAGAACCCCCCGCGACCCAAGTAGCGCCAGATAATGATACACCCAGGACAGGGCGCCAATCCATCACTGGGCACACACTCACTTACACACACACACTCTTTATGGGGCATTTTGGAGAATTCAATTGACCTTGAGCCATGTTTTTAGACTGTGGGAGGAAACCGGAGAACCCAGAGAAAACCCACGCGGACACGGGGAGAACATGGAAACTCCACCCAGATTGGGATTCAAACCGGGAATCCCTAGCGTTGAGAGAAGAACATGCTAATGATTAAGCCCTATTGAATATTCATTTCCATTTATTAATATTAGAATATGATTAAGTTTGTAATGTGGACATTTTATAACCTGGTGACGGTTGATTTGTTTACAGACCAAACTTAATGCCTAAGCATTAAGTCAGTGGGCGGAGTCTCTGCTTCGCCCTGCAAAGGTCTAAATGACGGTGCGCTATGATGTCATAACATCTAAGTACATGATGTGACTCTGTGTCTCTCAGCCTGTGATTTGTTTTACCGCTCACACCCTGTGCCACAGTGTTGCCACAGCAATGATGTCACAGATTCCACTCCCGACTCCTCCCAGCATTGTCAGTAGAACCATCATATCCTCCACGTCTAACTGACCCACACTAATCTTATAATAGATTAGTGCACATTAGGCTCAGATTTCATTATTCATTATCTTCCGCTTTATCCTCTATTAGGGTCGCGGTGGGGTTCCCTATGCCCATCCAGGGGAGAACATTTCGGGCGCTGGGCAGAAAGACCCAGGACAGGGCGCCAATCTATCGCTGGGCACACACTCACTCACACAGACACCCTCTATATGGGACAATTTTGAGAATTCAATTGACTTGATCCATGTTTTTGGACTGTGGGAGGAAACCGGAGAACCCGGAGGAAACCCACGCAGACACGGGGAGAACATGGAAACTCCTCCCAGACGGGGATTCGAACCGGAAATCCCTCGCGCTGAGAGGCGAACGTGCTAACCACTAAGCCACCGTCTCAGATTTATTATTCTATTTATTTCCAAGATGTGATTAATAAGTCAAGTGGGTGGTTAATGTCATTGAATCCGTTTGTGAGTAGGGTGACCAAATTTTCATTTGGGAAAACCAAGGCACCTTGAAGCGGTGTTTTTCAGTAAAATTATTCTAGAGTAAAGTATTATATATAGTAATTCTAAATGTTTAAGTTAACATTTCCTGTAATGAATGAAAAGCACAATGAAAGAAATAGTGTATCACCTAAACATCCCTCACTTAACAACAAAAGTCAACTTCAAATAACACATGATCAGAATCAGAATCAGATTCCCCTCAGTAACGAACTAAATATGGTCTGTTCTGGAGCCTATTGGAAAAAAAATGAACTAATGAACTAATGAACTAATTAACAATCAGCTATTGAAAAAAAAATTAACCAAATTAGCCAATTAACAAAAAATACCTCTTGTGTGAAATGTCAATTGGACACCGAGACATATATGCCTGCTTTGCACACCGAGCAGAAGGCTGTCGACCCGGTCTGAAAGCGGGGAAACTCTTTTGGAAATCGTCAGTAAACAGACACTTGCGCTTCGGCATGTAGCTTGTGTACTGACACGCCGCGCCATGCGCAGTGCCTTAGTGCCTGTAAATTTAATGGTCCAATAAAGGTCAATTAAAAACCAGGACATTGCCTCATATTTAAAAAAAAAACCTGGGACGCCCGGGACAGGACATGAAATACAGACATGTCCCGAGAAATACGGATGTTTGGTCACCCTAGTTTGTGAGCGAAAGCGGATGTTTCGGTGGGACCACAGTGCAACACAGAACAACTATGAACAGCTACAACAAGAACAAAATATACAAACAGTGAAGCCATTCGGAAAAAAACAGAACAAACCACAAAGCTTAGTTAAGTTCCAGGATCACACAAAAAACTTACAATACTTACAATTCTATGTGTATAGAATGTGAGAAAGAAAACTTACAATACACACACACACACACACACACTGGTTGGACAGATGCACTGGTTGGTTATATATATCGTAAGTGTGCTACTAGACAGTTTTCTTTTCTGATAACACCCGGTCATAATGCTTTGCCAGGATGCTACACAGACGTCTGTGTTGTTCCGACACACTTGGTTCTAATGCACTGCATTAGATTTGCACTGACTGTCCAGCTGCCGGGATGCTGAAATGCAAGGCTTCAATGTATGCTCGGCCCAGGTTCAGTGGAACTTTGTGAAACTGCAGCTGGAACCAGAAACAAGAGTAATTAAGAACACAGGGAAATTAACAAACCACACCAAATCAGAACAAATCAAATCAGCTGCCTGAATGAAGTGATTAAACTGAAACTTAAGCAAACAACTCTTAAGAGTAATACAGAGGAGTGTAAACAGAAGGTTGTACATCAAAAACTTATTTTACATTTAGACACCATTACATTTAGAAATAAATGTCATTGAATATATATCATTCATTCATTATCTTCCGCTTATCCTCTATTAGGGTCGCGGTGGGGTTCCCCATGCCCATCCAGGGGAGAACGTCTTGGGCGCTGGGCAGACAGACCCAGGACAGGGCGCCAATCCATCGCTGGGCACACACTCACTCACACAGACACACTCTAAACGGGGCAATTTTTTAGAATTCAATTAACTTGATCCATGTTTTTGGACTGTGGGAGGAAACCGGAGAACCCGGAGGAAACCCACGCAGACACGGGGAGAACATGGAAACTCCACCCAGATGGGGATTCAAACCGGGAATCCCTAGCGCTGAGAGGCGAATGTGCTAACCACTAAGCCACCGTGCCGCCTATATATATATATATATATATATATATATATATATATATATATATACATCCATTATCTTCTGCTTTATCCTCTGTTAGGGTCACGGGGGGTCCCCATGCCCATCCAGGGGAGAAGGCGCTGGGCAGATACACCCAGGACAGAGTGACAATCTATCGCTGGGCACACACTCACTCACACAAACACACTCTATATGGGGCAATTGACCTTGAATCCATGTTTTTGCACTGTGAGAGGAAACCGGAGAACCCCGTGAAAACTCATGGGGACACGGGGAGAACAAGGAAACTCAGATAGGGATTCGAACCGGGAATCGCTGAGAGGCGAACATGCTCACCACTATGCCACCGGGATAGTATATATATCCCTATATATATAGGGAATGTCTCGGGTGCTGAGGAGATACACCCCTGACAAGGGGCACACAGTCGCTTACAGTATACAGACACGCACTCCCTATGGGGCAATTTAGAAAATTCAAACTACATTGAATCTATGTTTTTGAACTGTGGGAGGAAACCGGAGAACCTGGAGGAAACTCCACCCAGCCACACAGGTTGGGATTCGAAACCTATATGGGGCAATTTAGAACATTCAAAGTACAGTGAAGGTATGTTTTTTGATTATGGGAGGAAACCAGAGAACCTGGAGGAAACCCACGCGGACATGGGGAGAACATGTATCCCCAGCGAGAGGTGGACACGCTAACCACTATATAGCATATGCCCATATATGTGAGGGTGGCACAATGGCTTAGTAGCAGGTCAAAAAATATTCCAAAACATGGATTTAGAGTGAATTGGCTGATGGAAATTGCCCCTATCGAAATTGCCCATGCATACTGTCTGAGTGAGCGTGCCCAGTGATAGATTGGCGCCCTGTCTGCCCACCACCCAAAACATTCTCCCCGGATGGGAATAAGGAACAACCTCCTTGCATATGTGTGTGTATATGTGTGTGTGTGTGTGTGTGTGTAACTGGTGTTGGGGGTCAATTGCGGAGGAAACATGCAGCTTAAAGCCACTGATGTTCACTGTGGTCATGAACTTTCCTTCTTAAGTCGACAATAGTGTGGTTTTTTTTCCAAATAAATGATAATTTATGATCCCGTCAGTCACAAAAACAAACTTTGATGGGGATTTTGTCCTGTCTGATGACATCGTACACCATTTTGAGGTCACAGCGTTTTACGATTTAAATAAATAGGACTCAAACCATTGGCTCGCTTTTAAAGATTCTGACTGAGTAGAAAATGGAAAACAGGAGTCAGCCTGAAAAGGAACATTGCTCCTCTTTAACAACAGATGTTTTGGCTTTATATACCAGCAGAACATTTTGTCCGGCGCTACAGTGGAGTTCGGGAGACTGGATCACTCTGAAGCATGAAATGGTTCGGGGCAGGAGCGAGGGTTCTACTCTTACGGCAAGAAAGTCCAGGGTTTGACTTCCAGCCTGAATAAGACTCTGTGAGGGTGTCCACCAGGAGATTCCGTTTTCATCCTGTGTTTCAAACAAACAAACATGTTTGTGTGTCTGCTTTGTGACAGAGTGGCAGTCTTTCTAAGGGATCTGCCTGCCTTTTACCCTTTTATTGCTGGGAGAGACTCCAGCAGCCTTCCCCGCCCTGATTAGGACCAGTGTCTTATGAAATGACTGCTTAAACCCCTACTACAGTCGCACAGGGGTGGGGGGATGGGGGCGGGTTGGTTCCCCAAGCCTATCCAGGCACTGGGCAGATACACCCAGGACAGGGTGTCAATCTATCGCTGGGCACATACTCACTCATAAATCTATACACACAATATATGGGGCAATTTAGAGCAGCCAAGTCACCTTGAGACAGCACAGTGGCTTGGTGGTTAGGACGTTCACCTGGGGATCCCAATCTGAGTGGAGTTTCCATGTTCTACCTGTGTCTTTGTGGGGTTCCTCTGGGTTCACAGTCCACAGTCCAAAAACATGGACTAAAAATAAATCCAATGCTCTAATTTGCCCCACATAGTGTGTACTGTATATGTGTCCCCAGTGATGGATAGATACTCTCCTGACTTTATCTGCCCAGTGCTGGAAACATTTCCCCATGGATGGACATGGGGAACACCCCCCCCCCCCCCATGACCCTAGTAGAGTATTGCTGCAGACCCAATCTGCCCACCATCAGCCTGTGTGACCTTTGTGCTAGGTTCTAATTTCATCTGTCTGCTTTATCCTCTATTAGGGTCGCGGGGGGGGGGGGGTGTTCCCCATGCCCATCTAGGGGAGATCGTTTCGAGGGCTGGGCAAATACACCCAGGGCAGGGCGC
The DNA here is from genome assembly GCA_019802435.1 of Corydoras maculifer. Taxonomy (NCBI): domain Eukaryota; kingdom Metazoa; phylum Chordata; class Actinopteri; order Siluriformes; family Callichthyidae; genus Corydoras; species Corydoras maculifer. The sequence goes on from JAFMOD010000935.1 coordinate 68,855, forward strand.
CAATCTACTGGGCACACACTCACTCACACAGACACACACACAAATACACTCTATATGGGGCAATTTGGAGAATTCAATTGAATTTAATCCATGTTTTTGGACTGTGGGAGGAAACCGGAGAACCCGGAGGAAACCCACGCGGACACGGGGAGAACATGGAAACTCCACCCAGATGGGGATTCGAACCAGGAATCCCTAGTGCTCAGAGGAGAACATGCTAACCACTAGTTCACTTTTATTTGATTTCCGCATCATACTTGCCCCACTGCTGCTCCCACAACAGCTACAAAGATATGAGACTGGCGTGAGCTTTTACGGTGACGAACCCAGCTTCAAACGGACTCCAGAAAAAGGATGTAAGGAATATGCAGGGGACAGGGGACCTTCTCTGGTGCTAATGTTTCGGTTCGCCAGTAGAGGTTGCTGTTGCAGCATCAATGAGGAGTTCTGTATCTGACCTTTAACTACTGTTAAAAATACACCTGGTATTTAGGCCATTAGTGTTTGCTTCCTGTTGATGTTATCACGCGCTCCATAAAGAGTGGGTTTCTGTCAGTTGTGTCCTGAGCTTCGGGAGCTTTTTCTTGCCACTGTCACCTCGGCTTGAGTGAGCAAGATTACACCTTTTGTTGTTAGACAATAAGCTTTTGTTAAGTCTTATTAATAAACTAGATTTGGTTCAGTAACTTGGAAAGAGGGGGAGGGTGTTGGTTCCCCATGCCTATCCAGGCATTGTCATCTCTGGGCACACACTCACTCATAGAGACATACATACACTATATGGGGCAATTTAAAGCAGCCAATTCACCATGAGGCGGCACGGTGGCTTAGTGGTTAGGATGTTCGCCACTCAGCACTGGGGATCCAGGCTGGAATCCCAGTCTGGGAGGAGTTTCCATGTTCTCCCCGTGTCCGTCTGGGGTTCCTCTGGGTTCGCCGATTTCCTCCCACAGTCCAAAAACATGGATTCAAAATAAATTGAATACTCTAATTTGCCCCACATAGTGTGTATATGTGTGGGTGAGTGTGTGCCCAGCGATGGTTTGGCACCCTGTCCTGGGTATATCTGCCCAGCGCTCCAAACGTTCTCCCTTAGATGGGCGTGAGTGTGCAAGGTTACACCTACACGGGGTGCGGTAGCTCGGTGGTTAGTGTGTTAGGCTATCAATCTGAAGGTTGGGGGCTCAAATCCCAGGTCCACTGAAGTTATGTGGGTCCTTGAGCAAGACCCTTAACCCTCATTGCTCCAGGGATGTTGTGATTAACCCTGTGCTCCCCTTGTAAGTAGCTTTGGATAAAAGCATCTGCTTAATGACCAAATGGAATTGGTACACCTATTGTTTTTAGACACTAAGCTATTCATTAGCCATCCATTATCTTCCACTTTATTCTCTAATAGGGTCGCGGGGGGGTTCCCTATGACCAATCAGGGGTAATTATTGACAATAACACACCTCTGAGCGCTTCACATTCGTATCAATCCGTGATGTACAATACATTAATTTCCCAATGTTTTATTGGGAAACATTATTTCCCAAATTTTCTTGTGTAATTTGGCCACTACATGGCAGTTTTGGTTGTCAGAGAGAGATAACGTAATGAAAAAACAGTTTATTAATGGTTTTAATAATCAAAATTAAGGATCAAACTTTGTCTTTTTTAATTATTAAAGTCTGTAAGCACTTTATTAAAGACACTTGAGTTTGTGTATTATTGTGAAAAAAAAACACAGGAAAGATGTGTAACTATTCTCCGCTATGTGTCGTGTCTAATAACATCTTTCCCGTGATTTATTCACAATACACTCTTGTACCCTACAGCTATATTATAAAACAGTTAGCTCCAGTTCCTTAAATCTGATTGGCTGGGCCGTTTGTCCAGCCGTGACATTGTTGACAATAACATATGCCTTTGAGCGCTTCACATTCGTATCAATGTGTGATAATACAATCCAACCACCCATCCATTGTCTTCCAGTTTATACTCTGGTGAGGGGGGGGGGTCCAATGCCCATCGAGGGGGAACTTTTCGGCGACTGGGCAGATACACCCAGGACAGGGCGCCAATCTATCACTCACACACACTTACTCACACAGACACTCTCTATTTGGGGCAATTTGGAAAATTCAATTGACCTGATCCATGTTTTTGGACTGTGGGAGAAAACCGGAGAACCCAGAGGAAACCCACACGGACACGGGGAGAACATGGAAACACCACCCAGATTGGGATTCGAAACGGGAATCCCTAGTGCTGAGAGAAGAACGTGCTAACCACTAAGCCATCGTGACGCCCTCACTAAGCTATTGTTAAGTCTTATTACATAAGCTTGGTTTGCTGACTGAGTCTTTCCATTGGTTACTTGACCAATTCACAGGCAAGACAATTGTATGTACTGTATTCCAGATAGAACACATGCTGCGTTTATTTTTCATCATAGGCAGGAGAGATAAGTCCACCCTACTTTAATCCTATAACAATGTCATTCTCAGGTGTGACCTCAGGTTAAATACAGCAGATTATACCATGCATGCATAGTTTTCACCCCAAACTGAATCAGAATTGGGCGGCATGGTGGCTTAGTGGTTAACACATTCATCTCTCAGCACTGGGGATTCAGGTTCGAATCCCAATCTGGGTGGAGTTTCCATGTTCACCTCATGTCTGCACTGGTTCTGAAGAAGTGATTTAATTAATGCTCAGTCCTTTTGAGTGGCACAGCGACATAGTGGTTAGTATGTCTGCCTCTCAGCACTGGGAAGCCAGGTTCGAATCCTGATCTGGGTGGAGTTCCATGTTCTCCTTGTATCTGCACTGGTTTGACTTTTGAGAAGTGATTTTATTAACATGGTGGCACGGTGGCTTAGTGGCATGTTCTCCTCTCAGCGCTAGGGACTCCCAGTTCCAATCCCAATCCGGTTGGAGTTTTCATGTTCTCCCCGGGTTTCCTCCCACAGTCCGAAAACATGGATTCAAGGTAAATTAAATGCTCCAAATTACCTTTTATAGAGTGTGTCTGTGGGTGTGTGTGTCTGTGTGAGTGTGCCCAGTGATAGATTGGGTGTATCTGCCCAGTGCCCCAAACATTCTCCCCTGGATAGGCAGTTTCCATGTTCTCCCTGTGTCCGCGTGGGTTTCCTCTGGGTTCTCTGGTTTCCTCCCACAGTCCAAAAACATGGATTAAGTCAATTGCCCCATATAGAGTGTGTCTGTGTGTTTGAGTGTGTGCCCAGTGATAGATTGGCGTCCTGTCCTGGGTGTATCTGCCCAGCGCCTGAAACGTTCTCCCCTGGATGAGCATGGGAAACCCCACCACGACCCTGCTAGAGGATAAAGTGGGAGATAATGGATGGATGGATGGAAAATCTAAGCATAAGAAGCACTCTGTCATGTTAAACCTCATGCTGTGAGGCTAGATAAAAACATTAGAAGCTAGTGGCTAACAAAGTTAGCATGTTGTGCTAACTGTTTACTGACAGGGTGCACATTTAAGTAGCTTAAAACTCAATGCTGTAAGGTTACGGCGATGTAATTACAGATTCATTCTGTATCCAGAGGCACATTTAGCTTAATGTAACACCTGGATGAATGTGCTGTTTGCACTGAGACAAGAACCCATCCGCCCTTAACCGGGGTGTTATGACGAATACGTAAATCCAGGTGATCGAGATAAAGGGAATCTTGCAGGACATGTCTGCAGTGTTCTCGTACAACCCGTCTGACAGGCCGGCGGTGTAAACACGGCGCAAACGCTGAAGGGTTTACACAAAAACACAAAGAAGACAACTCATGAAACATTCCTTAATGTAGAAATACTCAGTGTGGGGTATTTGTCATCTGTCATTGATGTGTGATAGGTATTTACTGTAATAATCTTTTTAATTTAGGGCTTAACTGCAATAAATGCTGATTTCTCAGTGCAGACATTTTACTTTATAAAATCAAATCAAATAAAATCAAACCAATCTTCCTTTCAGCGAGATTGGTCAGACTTACTGTACCCTGCGGCCGGTGGACAGGTCTATGTGGCGGACTACAACATGAGGAGGTGTTGTACCTCAGTGGTTAGGGTGTTGGACTATCATTCTGAAGGTTGTGGGTTCAAATCCCAGGTCCACTGACGAATGTGGGTCCTTGAGTAAGACCCTTAAACCTCATTGCTCTGGGAGGCTGTGGCCAACCAATTGTGTTCTGACCCCCCCCCATCTTGTCGGGATACTTGTGGGTCACTTTGGGTAAAAGTAAAATACAAAAAGTATTGTATTATTGTTTTTTATTTTAGGGCTTTATTTTATTTTAGGGGTACCTGAGTGGACACCTCAGAAGCCAGAAGTCATTATAAAGACAAATAAAAGGGAATTATGTAACGATATACACACGAATACGATCAAAGCACGGCTTATGTCTCAGAAAGGACTTCGCACATGGTCCACGATTTGTTAGTCTGTTAAAGTACTTTCCAAACAAATCTGTATCCAGGCATTTCATATAGTACTATTCATTTTAGTAGTAATTACAAATAAGTTGTGACAAAAGCATAGTGGCCCCAGTGTGGTTCCTTGAGGTATGCCAAAGCCAGTAAGTAGTAAACAGTAGAATCTACAATTAGTGGGGCCATTGTTGTGAAATTACCTTTTTGGTACAAGCGACTTAGTGACGGTAGCGCAGTGGTACTGGGAGAGAATTGGCGCAGCCGTCGGCGATGCATTTTAATTAGTAATTAGCACACCTAGTGAGCGTGTGGAGGCTTTATATGCTGTAGAGAAAGCAAGATTCCATGAGCGGGACTTTCGGCGAAGTTTCAAACAGCCCTGTGGGCATGTAAATTATTTTGGAACTGGCCGTGTTTCGGCCTCCGTAAGAGGAAATGGAAATTCACCGTATTTTTATTTGCTTGTAAAAATATCATTTTTTTTCCTGTGTTGAGTGTAGAGGAAATATCCAGGTGATGCCACAGATTGAAAGGACAGTGGACAGAGCAGAAGGTGGTTCTTTAATGAAGAAGACACTGGGTGAAATCTAGCCCCAGCCACGATACGAAACGAACATCTATCCATCAATCCTTTATCTTCCACTTTATCCTCTACTAGGGTCGCGGGGGGTTCCCCATTCAGGGGGGGGCAGATACACCCAGGACAGGACGGCAATCTATCACAGGGCACACTCTATATGGGGTAATTTTGGAGAACTCAATTGACCTTGATCCATGTTTTTGGACTAAGGGAGGAAACCGGAGAACCTGGAGGAAACCAATGTTGACACGGGGAGAACATGGAAACATGGATTGGGATTCGAACCAGGAATCCCTAGTACTGAGAGGCGAACGTTGAAACCACTTAGCCACCATGCCGCCACGAAACAAACATAACATTATAAAACAATGTTCCAATACCAAACTGGAAAAGGCAGGGTTTTTTAAACACACAGAGGGTAGTCACATGACAGAAAACACAGGATTGAACGGCTTTACCAGTCAATAGGAATTAATAAAAAAATGAACACCCACAGCAAGTCGATAGAGTTTTCAGGTTCTTCACGTGTCCATGTGAGTCTTCTTGGTTTCTTTCCACAGTCCAAAAACATTAAATTAAATGCTCCAAACTGCCCCATATAAAGAGTGTTTGTGTGTGTGTGTGTGTGTGTGTCTGTGTGAGTGAGTGTACCCAGTTAAAAGTTGGCGCCCTGTCCTGGGTGTATCCTCCAGGTTCTCCGGTTTCCTCGCACAGTCCAAAAACATGCAAGTTAATTGGCTGTTTTAATTTTCTTCTATATAGTATGTATTTGGGGGGCACAGTGGCTTAGTGGTTAGCATGTTCTCCTCTCAGCTCTAGGTATTCCCGGTTCGAATCCTCATCTGGGTGGAGTTTCCATGTTCTCCCCTCTCCTCCTCTGTCCGCGTGGGTTTCCTCCGGGTTCTCCGGTTTCCTCCCACAGTGTAAAAACATGGATCAAGTCACTTGAGTTCTCCAAATTGCCCCATATAGAGTGTGTCTGTGTGAGTGAGTGTGTGCCCAGCGATAGATTGGCGCCCTGCGTATCTGCCCAGCGCCCGAAACGTTCTCCCCTGGATGGGCATGGGGAACCCCCCCACAACCCTAATATAGGATGAAGCGGAAGATAATAGATGGATGGATGGAATAGATAGTGTGTATGTGCACCGCCAAATATTGCTGCGCTGTCCTGGGTGTATCTGCTCAGCGCCCCTAAATGTTCTCCCCTGGATGGGCATGGGGAACCCCCTGCGACCCTAGTAGAGGATTAAGCAGAAGATGATGGACGGATTGTAATTTTACAATTGATAAATTATCCAATTAGGATTAATAGTGAGCTCAGATTTATTTATCATGAAAGTACATGTTTAAGATTCTTTACTCAAGTTTGTCAGAATAGAATGGCATATCTAAAATCTGCCGCTAAATAACTTCCTGCTTACTTTTCTATGAAAAGATGTTCCCTGTCTGGTAAAACTTCATACTTTTATTTTCACTTTTATGGTCACATGATTTCTTAGTGCAGACATTTTACTTTATAACATCAAATCAATTACAATCAAACCAATCTCCCTTTCAGGGACGGACAGGACTATGTGGCGGACTACCACATGAGGAGGTGATGTAGTTCAGTGGTTAGGGCGTTGGGCTATCAATCTGAAGGTTGTGGGTTCAAATCCCAGATCCACTGAAGATACCAATGTGGGTCCTTGAGTAAGACCCTTAACCCTCATTGCTCTGGGAGGCCGTGGCCAACTATGTGTTCTGACCCCAACCATCTAGTCGGGATACTTGTGGGTCACTTTTGGTAAAAGTAAAATGTAAATGCGACCACATTCACTGCTCCCTTCTCACCTTGTTGTGTGGAGGGGGATACAGGTAAAACAAATATGATGCCATAAAGAGCAATAAGTGCAAGACATGGAAACGGTAGCTAGACCAGGGGTGGTTTTAGGGTTTAGAAACATCAGGAGCTTTAGCCCAGATCCCTTATTCCCCCTCTGTCCTCTTTATGAATTGCCCTTTCATGAGGGTATTTATCCAATTTTTCAAACTGTTGTTACATTCATTTTGTTTGATCATTTATTAGTTATATTGGATCAAATTAAATAACATATGAAATGTGTCTGTCAGCAGTGGAGAGCACATTCAGTTCTAATAAATGATGCTTTTGGCTGAAAATTTTTTAATAAATGAACCTGAGCTTCGACAGAAAAGCATAAATCAGTTTTACGAGTCGGTCGCAGATGAGACAGTTTTAACAAGGTTTTGCTTTAAATACCGTAACTTTGCGACAGTTTGCGCCTTTAGAAAAATCCTGACGGTTTCTAAAGCTGAGAAGCTGCTCTTTACAGCCAACATACAGTTATTACGGTAACTTTACTCCCGATATGGGTCTGCCTCAAACACACAGTGCTTAGAAGCACAAACAGCTGACGGTGTTCGGTCAGACAGCTCCATCGTTCGGTCCCGCTGCTGGAGGAGAGGCTGCAGAGAAAGCTGCTCTCATTTGATCCGGGGCTACTGACAAAACACCCGGGGCTATAACCCCGAAAGCCCGGGTCTAATGACACGCCTGAGCTAGATGCTTTTGCAGTTTGAGTTTTTTAAGCGTGCAGTACTAGGACTGGGAATTGGCTTCGGAAGAATCTGCAGGTGGGGCGAGTTGTGGGTGTATCTGAGCCCAATCTCTGTGACAAAGCACAGTATCACGATGTAGGACAGGACAAGACAAGACAGGACAGGACAGGACAGGACAGGACAGCACAGGACAGCACAGGACAGGACAGGACAGGACAGGACAGGTGCCACTTTTGGTCCCAGAATCAGGGAAATTCTCAACAGTCAGCTTATAGTTATAGTGATTGAAAAAGATACATCCATCATATCTAGTATATCAACTAAGAAAAAAAAAAAAAAAAAAAAAAAAAAANGTGGCATGTGGCTTAGTGGTTAGCACATTTGTCTCTCAGCACTTGGGATTCCCGGTTCGAATCCCAATCTGGGTGGAGTTTTCATGTTCACCCCACAGTCCAAAAACATGGATAAAAGTCAATTGAATTCTCTAAATTGCCCCATATAGAGGGTGTATGTGTCTGTGTGAGTGAGTGTATGCCCAGGGATTGGTGTAGATTGGTGTTCTGTCCTGGGTGTATCTCCCCAGTGCCAGAAATGTTCTACTTTGGACCCTAGTAGAGGATAAAGCGGAAGATAATGGATGGATGGATGTATAATAGAAATAGAATTTATTCATTCATTCAGTATCTTCTGCTCAATACTCTACTAGGGTTGTAGTTGGTTCCCTGTGCCCATTCAGGGGAGAATATTTCGGGCACTTAGGACAAGGCGCCAACACATTGATTCCCATAGACACAAGCACACCTGGAAACACCACCATGCTGCTCAAGAAAAAACATTAAAACATAAAAAGAAGAACCCTGCTGGTTAATCTCTTAGACATGAGTTCTAAGAACAGTTGGCGCTGAAAGTGCATTTAAGTAATGAAACCTTTACCAACGTTTCAGGTGCTGGGAAGATACACCCAGGAAATATTGCAAATCTATTGCTAGGTACACACTCACTCACACACATACACACACAAACACAAACATCCACACACACTACATAGGGGCAATTTAGCCAATTTACCTTGAATTCATGTTTTTGAACTATGGGAGAAAACCAGAGAACCCAAAGGAACCCCACGCAGACATGGGGAGAGCATGGAAACTCCTCCCAGATTAAGATTCAAACCTGGACCCCCAGTGCTGAGAGGAGAACATGCTAACCACTAAACCACTGTGCCACCTGAAATAAAAATCAGATGGTTAACTAGCAGGCGAGCCATCTTCAGGAACTTGAGTTCTTCACAACTATAGAGTCTACAACAGTGTGTGTGTGTGTGTGTGTGT
>JAFMOD010000935.1:84392-95449 GCA_019802435.1 Corydoras maculifer
AGATAAAGCAGAAGATAAAATAAAGATCAAGAAGAGGCAGCACAGTGGCTTAGTGATTAGCATGTTCTCCTCTCAGCACTAGGGATTCCCTGTTCAAATCCCAATCTGGGTGGAGTTTCATGTTCTCCCTGTGTCGGCGTGGGTTTCCTCCAGGTTTTTTGGTTTCATCCCACAGTCCAAAAACATGGATCAAGGTCAATTGAATTCTACAAATTGCCCCCTATAGTGTGTTTGTGAGTTTGTGTGAGTGAGTGTGTGCCCAGTAATTCACCTCTTCACCCTGCTCGTCATTAGTAGAGGGTGTGGCAGTGAAATGATGCCGTTCCAGGGAGCCCTCTAAACTAAGTACCCTGCAGTATCTGCCCCTTTTAGTTCTGCTGCTCTAGTCAGGATGCCGGAGTCACATGATGCACTGTGTCAATCAAACTCTGGTTATTACTTGAATGCTGGGTTTTATTAGCTCTAACTGCTTTTCTTGTTTGTTTATTGGACTGCAGGTCCTGTAGGACGCCCTCAGTGGACTTATATAGTTTTCAATTCTTAAATACAGGTCCGGCAGCACCGTGGCTTAGTTGTTAGCACGTTCGCCTCTCAGCGCTAGTGATTCCTGGTTCGAATCCCCATCTGGGTGGAGTTTCCATGTTCTCCCCGTGTCCGCGTGGGTTTCCTCCGGGTTCTCCGGTTTCCTCCCACAGTCCAAAAACATGGAAAAAGTCAATTGAGTTCTCCAAATTGCCCCATAAAGAGTGTGTGTGTGAGTGAGTGTGTGCCCAGCGATAGATTGGCGCCCTGTCCTGGGTGTATCTGCCCAGTGCCCGAAATGTTCTCCCCTGGATGGGCATGGGGAACCCCACCGCGACCCTAATAAAGGACAAAGCGGAAGATAATGAATGAATGAATAAATACAGGTCACCTGATCATCACATGACCTGTACATGGCTGTTCTACACTGTTGTTGCTGCCCGGCCGCTCAAGGACTCAACGTGGACACAGGGAGAACATGGAACCGCCCCCAATATTGGTGACAGGTGGACGGGTTATGCATATAACCATTTATTGTTTTTAGTGTTTTTAGTAATGTTTGAAATATTAATGATGTTAGAGTTTATATTTACAAGAAGAACACTTCATTACAGTAATACTAACATATTTTCAGACATGCAAAGCCATGGTGGGGGGAGGGGGTTACAATCAGTGCACGGTTAGTACTGGTCTCAAGCCTGAATAAAGAGAGGGTTGTCAAAATCAAACATCAAGATTTTCATACCTGATGGAATGAAGCTCGGGTTCCATATCGGCACGGTGGCTTAGTGGTTAGCATGTTCTCCTCTCAGCACTAGGTATTCCCGGTTCGAATCCCAACCTGGGTGGAGTTTCCATGTTATCCCCGTGTCTGCAAAGGTTTCCTCCGGGTTCTCCGGTTTCCTCCCACGGTCCAAAAACATGAATCAAGTCAGTTGAATTCTTCAAATTGCCCCATATAAAGTGTGTGTGAGTGAGTGAGTGTGCCCTGTCCTGGGTGCCCAAAATGTTCCCCCCTGGATGGGCATGGGCATGGGGGACCCCCCCCCCCCGCGACTCTAATAAAGGATAAAGCGGAAGATAATGGATGGATGGAAGTCGCCCCATACAGTGTGTGTCTGAGTGCCCAGCAATAGATTGGCACCCTGTACTGGGTGTATCTGCCCAGTGCCCCCCCCCCCCACAACCCTAGTAGATGATAAAGTGGAAGACAACGGATGAAATTAAACAAACTTTCAGCAGGGATCACATGTAAATTAGATAATGAGAAACAGTCCGTTGAGTGTCGTGAAAATTGGGCAGTTTTACCCTGATAAATATTTTAAAGTAGGACCTGGAGTGATGCATACAACTGCAAAAGCTTGGAATGTCTTCTGCTTACATCAGGATGAGACAGAACCAGAGACTCTAGAGAAAGGTGCCACTGAACCAGCCGCCAACTTGGGTGCTGGGAAGATACACCCAGGACAGGACACCAATCCATCGCTGGACACACTCAATATGGGGTAATTTGGAGAATTCAATTGACTGATTCCATGTTTTTGGACTGTGGGAGAAAACCGGAGAACACGGAGGAAACCCACGCGGACACGGGGAGAACATGGAAAATCCAACCAGACTGGGATTCGAACCAGGAATCCCTAGCGCTGAGAGGAGAACATGCTAACCACTAAGCCAACATTTTGTTCATTATAGTGTTTTGTATTTAATATAATTCTAACTGTATTACGGGCGTCACGGTGGCTTAGTGGTTAGCACGGTCGCCTCTCAGCACTGGGGATTCCCGGTTGGAAGCCCCATCTGGGTGGAGTTTCCATGTTCTCCCCATGGGTTTCCTCCCACAGTCCAAAAACATGGATCAAGTCTATTGAATTCTCCAAATTGCCCCATATAGAGTGTGTCTGTGTGAGTGAGTGTGTGCCCAGCGATGGATTGGCACCCTGTCCTGGGTGTATCCGCCCAGGGCCCAAAACGTTCTCCCCTGGATGGGCATGGGGAACCCCACCGCGACCCTAATAGAGGATAAGCGGAAGATAATGAATGAATAACTGTATGACCTACAAAAGTGACACATTAATATTCTACTGCACTTTATATAGACAGTATGATGCAACAACCTCGGCAAGTTGTCTCAGATTAAGGCGTCCTCTAAAAATGAGTCAAGCAATTTAAGGACTTCACTGTCGCAACAAGCACCAATTTTACGCTTTCTCTTGAGTCACTCAAAAGGTCATGTAAGAAACCACACAATGTTTCATAAAAGTAGTAAATTTAATGCATAAAACTGACGTACTTTCATACCAAACTTTTCAGTGAAGAAACCAGAGGTGCTCCCAAAACAGATGTAGACATATCCGTACTGATTTTTTTTTTATAAACATTTAAAAAGCTTTAGATGAAGTAAAGACTTAACGTGTAAAACGTGAACAAGACTCCCCATTCCTGACGAGTCAGCACCTTGAACGAAGCCTTGCTGGGCAACTGTAGTGTTTCACCTGTAGGAATACATTATCCACCACCTTCAACCAGCGGCATTCAAGTTTCTCTTGTATCCGATTGACCAGTCAACTAAATACAAGGCTTCAGTAAGAACCACAGTACTTAAAAAAAAAATAATAAAAATTTCTTCCCACTATCAAAGTGTAAAAAAAAAAAAAATAAAAAAAAATAATTTTACAAGTATTTTTTGGGTTCCTCCCCTTCTTCATTCAGCAAACAAGTGCGAACGAGTGCCTCCGTCACGGCGTACGGGTCGCAGTTGGCAGATGGACGGCGATCCTCGAAGTAGCCGCACTTGTCCTGACCCACGGGGCGTGGGATCCGGATGCTGGCGCCGCGGTTGGCCACGCCGGCCGAGAAGTCGTTGATGTTGGAGGTCTCGTGACGGCCGGTGAGGCGTCGGGCATTGTCCAGCCCTCCTTTGGGGTCGTAGCAGCGGATGTGGTACTTGTGGCGCTTGCCCAGTTTCTCGATGGCATTCTCGATGTGACTGTGGAAAGATGGGAGAGGACATGAAGGAAGTTTGAACGCCACTAGCTGCACAGATTCTCTTGACCCAAAAGTGAAAGAAATGAATGCAAATGGTAAATTTATACAATTGTAACCTACAGAACAGCACCATCTAAATATATTACGGGTTAAATCCCCCAGGGGTGGCACGGTGGCTTAGTGGTTAGCATGTTCTCCTCGCAGCACTAGGGATTCCCGGTTTGAATTCCCATCTGGGTGGAGTTTCCATGTTCTCCAAGTGTCCACAGGGGTTTCCTCCGGGTTCTCTGGTCTCCTCCCACAGTCCAAAAACATGGATCAAGTCAATTGAGTTCTCCAAATTGCCCCATATAGAGTGCATCTGTGTGCGTGAGTGTGTGCCCAGTGATAGATTGGCACCCTGACCTGGGTGTATCTGCCCAGTGCCCGAAACATTCTCCCTGGATGGGCATGGGGAACCCTCTCCACAACCCTAATAGAGGATAAAGTGGAAGAAAATAGATGGCTAAATCCCCCAGAGTGTATAAAGATGGACATCTATGGAAGCTTAGACATGTTTAGTTTTGGAGAAGGAGCTAAAAAAAATTCAGCTATAAACACAGATGAAGATGCATTGGGATTCAATGCATTAGTTTCATATACAGCAGTGTACAGTACACTGTAGGCCACCACATCTCTATTTAATCACTAATTAATATATTATCTAATAATTTTCCTAAGACAGCATGCTGCTTTAAGGCTCTGTAATTCAAGATGCTTAAAGCAGCCTGGTCTGAAGAGACCTGCAGACAAACCTCAGGAAGCCATTAATTATGTTACCATGAGTTGGCAGCAGCTGGTTTTAGCTTCATCATTGTATGTGGTCTGTTTAATTGGCAGTGCATAAACCCTGGTACTCGACTAAAGCAGCTTTAAACAAGCAGCTTTTTGACTGGCATTACAAGCTTTGCTGCACATCATACGTCATGTCCGAGCATTATACCTCAGTCCTCCTTCTTCCCGCATTTCCTTAGTGCTGAAGTTAGTGTGGCAGCCAGCACCGTTCCAGTTGCCCGAGATGGGTTTGGGGTCGAAGGACACAACCACACCAAAGTCTTCACACACTCTGTGCAGGATAAAGCGCGCGATCCACAGGTGGTCCCCCATAGTGATCCCTTCACATGGGCCGACCTGGAACTCCCACTAAGACGACAGCAAAAGGAGCTTTTTAGTATCAGAGATGCAGATGAAACAAGGTTCATGCACTGAAATCTTAGTGCCCGCACTCATTAAACAGGCATTTAAGTTACTGAAGCCGCCACTATTCAGACATTATATGATAGTGCCTTGATACACACCCATCTAATGACTTGTGTTTGAACAGGAGTGCATTTACAGGAAAATGAAAAGGAAGGTCAGTTTGCATAGGCAATGTGTTCACACTGCCAAGTCACAACGGGCAAGAAACAAGAGCAATTCAATTACAGCCTGCTCGGGACACTGCCAGGATTCAATGTTATGATCAGTTAATTCACTTTAAAATTGTCGCTGAGCAAGTTACTCAGCCCAAGACTAAATATACAATCAGTACGTCTTCGTTTTGACATGAAAGCAATGCCAACTTAAAACTAGGACAAGGTAATGTCTTTACCTGTGCAGGCATGACCTCAGCATTGGTGCCACAGATTTTAACTCCAGCATACAGACAGGCTCTGTAATGAGCCTCCACGACGTCTCGTCCGTAAGCCTTATCCGCGCCAACGCCACAATAATATGGACCTGTGGAAAGACATGGCACCATATTAACCTTAGGATCGGTCATACGCAGGAACCAGAGCCAGATCTGAGTCCAAAACCGCAAGGTCACCTTGTGGTCCAGGGTAGCCATTTGCGGGCCAGCCAAAGGGATGACCATCAACACCCAGAATGCTGTACTCCTGCTCCATCCCAAACCAGGGGTGCTGATCCACCACCATGCTCATGATCTTTTCACAGGTCTGGCGCAGGTTGTGTTCTGAAAGGTACAGTAACATGGTTGTCGCTTATTGTTAAAACCCTTCCATTTCAGTAAGTGGACCTTTGGTTAAACTAAAATGACCCTGTTTTGTCGTCTTAACATTAACATTTTAGTCAAGTCTCTGATTGACGAGGCTTAAATTCTATGGTTTACACATGATTCCCCTTCTTACCTGCAGCAATACGATTGTATTTCAGGACCTCACACAGGACCAGCTTGTTGGGGTCCTTCCTGAATGGATCTCTGAACATGGCTTTTGGGATCAGATACATGTCACTGTTGGACCCCTCAGCTTGGTATGTACTGGAGCCATCAAAATTCCATTCTGGAAGATCTGGAGAACCACAAGCCATTAACCACTTAATTCCCAAAAGCCTGGTGATTAATGAAAAGTGGATGAGATTTAAAGCATACCCTCGATAGTTTTTGGCTCAGAGTCAAGAGTCCTGCTCTTGCAGCGGAGGCCTTCACCAGTGCCATCAATCCAGATGTACATGACCTGCACAGAGTTGCCCTGGGGCAGGTCCATGTACTGCTGCTTCACATTTTTATTGAGCTTTGAACTGGAGGAAGTGGCCATTTTGTGTTTGGGCTAGGAGAAGCCTGGAGAGGGAACAGGACCAAGTTTACATTCTGGACTAAACAATTCAAACTGAAAATTTCAGTTACATTGTTGGCCAAATCATGATGTGTTCAAGTTTCAGTAATTTTGAGTGGTACAGATGATTTTTCTTCATACCTTAGATATTTAAACAGCTTGTTTACTTAAACCATTTAAGCAGTTTCTGCTCAATATAGTTTAAAGTTAGGCCTTTCACCGACTTTACAAAACATGAAAACTTCTAAACAACCAGTTAAGCCCAGCCAAGACAATAAGCCGACAGACAAAGACATTGCTTCGTGAATAAAGACATTGCTTCGTGAATAAAGACAACACATCGGAGCTCAACTTCAAATTTACTCACAAAACTTTCAACCAAAAGTTTTACCATCCGTTTTAAACTTGGAACCAGGTTTAAATGCAGCTGGCAATTAAAAGAAAGCTTTAAACACATTTACATAACACAAATAATGTAAGAAAGTATATAGCAAGCCTATGGGGCAACTGTAAAGCTTAAAAAACAATTGAAAACGAGACATTAAGCGACTTTAACGGTAGTAACGTTGTTTTAAGTACATGGCTCACTTGGTGTTGGTTAATTTGAAGCTAGAAACGTTTATGAAGCAACTAAAATACTTTAAACGAACCGAACGGAACCAGTTCCAGGTGATGTAAAATTCGACGGACCTATTTAAACAATTTGTAAGAGCACCACATCACAGGTAACTCACCTTTAAGGAGAAAAAAGTAAGAATAAGAGAATTTATAATGCGTCCAGCTAGAACTAACGACTCCTGCTGTTTGTTTGTCTCTCATCCTCTATGCCGGCACGGAGGCTGGACGCTGCGTTTTTATAGCCTCACGAAGACCCACAGCGAGATTCTGATTGGACCTCTGTATCCACGTCAGGCTCAGGATGACGTCGGGACAAAGAACCCTTTATAAATCATTGCTTGGACGGCTCAAAAAGTAGAGTTGATTGGGTGAGATGACATAGCAATAGATGACGACGGGGAAGCGCAAACTGCTCATTGGTCAAATGTTTCAAGCCGGATCCTTATGTTCTAAGCACTACGACTCAGTAGAAATTATTAACGTAGGTGCTGAATTCTGGATAAATATACTTTATAGTACGGATTATTTGTGATGAGCAGCACAAAGTTTAAAAGTATTAAGATTCCTTTACACACTAGCAATAACACTGTTAAAGAACCCATGCACAGCCAATGAATACACTGAAACGGAGTCTGGTCCATAATTAACTCTCGTCTGCCATCTGCAGGACAAAAAGCATTCCTGCAGCTTATTTGTGTTAATGCAGTAATGCAAATGTATTGAAAGTCAGCACACATTTTCAATAAGTTCCATCCATCCAGCCATTATCTTCCGCTTTATCCTCTACAGTTGTCATGGGCAGATACACCCAGGACAGGGTGCCAATCTATCGCTGGGCACACACTCACACACAGACACACTCTATATGGGGTAATTTGGAGAATTCAATTGACCTTGACCCATGATTTTGGACTGTGGAAGGAAACCGGAGAACCCGGAGGAAACCCACATTGACACGGGGAGAACATGGAAACTCCATCCAGATTGGTATTCGAACCGGGAATCCCTAGCGCTGAGAGGCGAACGTGCTAACCACTAAGCCACTGTGCCGCCCTTAATTAGTTAGTTACTGAATTATTGTTACACACAAATGCCAGTTAATTAGTTAGTAAACGATGGTTTATGTTTCAAGATATGACCTCAAACTCAAAGAGGCGAACACACTAAACACTACGCCACCCTGCTGCCCTAAACCAGGAGTTTGGTTTTTTTATTAATCCGGATGATTTAATCCTATAAAAATGTAGATGGAGTTTAATGTTTTATTTTTTACCTGGATTATTCAGTTAAATTTCTCTACTTCAGCACTGTAACCATGGTGAAGATCCACGCTGTTCAGTCCCCAAGGTTCAGGAGTCAGAATTGCCCACCAGTCGCAGCACACCAGGATGTGCTACCAGCATCACATCATGCAGTGGAAGCACAGATAGATCTAAATAAGCACAAATAAATACATAGAGGGTTGGATTTAATAGAACTATGGACCCAGAGACAGATTACACACTGCCCACATGTCCACATTAAAAAGGTTTATACCAGGCTTTTTCAATTATTCATTATTTTCCGCTTAATCCACTACTAGGGTCGCGCGTGGGGGGGGGGGGTGTCCCTATTATCATCCAGGAAAGAGAGGGTTTCGGGCTCTGGGCAGATACACCCATGGGAAGGGTGCCAATCTATCGCTGGGCCCCGACACACACACACACACACACACACACACACACACACACACACACACACACACACACACACACACATCCTACATAGAGGCAATTCAGAGCAGCCAGTTTACCTTAAATCCATGTTTATGGACTGTGGGAGAAAACTGTAGACCCTACAGGAAACCCACGCTGCCACAGGGAGAACATGGAAACTCCACCCAGATCGGGATTCGAACCTGGATCCCCAACACTGAAAGGTGAATGTGATAACCATTACACCTCTGTTCTACCCCAAAATCAGGCATTTGTGTTTTGAAATTAATACAGAGGATTCAGTTGAAGAAAAATGTAGATGGAGTTGAATCTTTTATTTTTTTACCTGGAGCATCCAGGTGAAGTTCTCAGTAACCTGGATGGAGATCCACACTGTTCACAGTGTCCCAGGTTCAGTTCAGGAACCAGAATCGTCCACTTGTGGCAGCACCAGGACTTTCTACCAGCATCACATCATGTGGTGGTGAGTCCATGAAGAGATCAAGCTCCACACTGAGAAACATGGCGTTTGGTCTAATGAAAACACATTCAAAGAAAAGTTAGAAACTCATATGATTATAATGGATGTATGATGTTCAGAATGCTTGAATATGTTTGTGGGTGAGAATGACATGGTGAATGAATGTCATGTATGGCAGAAGGAGGCTCATGTCTTGCTTTTTACCCAGAGGTCTCTAATTTACTAATCCGTCCATCCCTGGACCCTTATTTAGACAATATCAGTTTCACTCTGCGAAATGTAATGTGGGTAATGAATAATCCGGTGGTGCCGGGAGACATCCTTGTAATAAAAGAAGTTGATGTTAAGTGCCTGGGCTATTATCCTCCCCTGTCGTTCAACCAGCTGTGAAAACAACACCGAGTTTAATTACCATGGGAGATTTAAAATTTTTAAAGAAAGCTAATATAGTATATAAATACATATGACTTTACCTCATGCCGCTCTGAATAATCACTGATGACAAACTCATCCGTCAGGTAACCCTTAACCACTAGTTTATACATTGGCATTCCCGGGGCTAAAAAGAAATCATTCAGATCTGATCAGGATATTTATTTATTTTTTTTTGAATATGAAGCAGTAAATTTACAATATATATATATATATATATATATATATATATATATATATATATATATATATATATATATATATATATATATATATATATATATATATATATATATATTCAGACCCTCTCCAGACCCTTTCCATATACTGTATATATATATTATACATAATATACAGACTATCCATCCATCCATTATCTTCCACTTTATCCTGTATTAGGGTCGCGGGGGGAAGGGGGGGTTCCCATGCCCATCCAGGGTAGAACGCTTCGGGCGCTGGGCAGATACACCCAGGACTGGGCGCCAATCTATCGCTTGGCGCAACACTCACTCACACATCTATATGGGGCAATTGGAGAACTCAATTGACATGTTTTTGGACTGTGGGAGGAAACCGGAGAACCCGGAAACTCCACCCAGATTGGGATTCGAAACGGGAATCCCTAGGCGAACGTGCTAACCACTAAGCCACCGTGCCGCCCATATACAGACTATTTCCAAAAAAATTTAATAACATGAAAAAGTTGAAGTTCATTGACCTGACCCCGGACACCAGAAACACCAAAACCTGGTTTGATGCCAAAGCCATCACAGTGCTTGACTGGCCAGCCAACTTGCCAGATCTAAACCCTATTGAGAATCTATGGGGTTTTCTTTTTTGTTGGGTCTGGTACCCCTTATGATTCTCAATGGGGTTTTTTGGGTCTGGCGAGTTGGCTGGCCAGTTAAGCACTGTGATGGCTTTGGCATCAAACCAGGTTTTGGTGCTTCTAGCGGCAGGGGCCAGGTCCTGCTAGAAATGAAAATTTGCATCTCTATCCAGATCCTCAGCAGAAGGAATCATGAAGTCCTCTAAAACATTCTGGTAGACTGTTGTGGTGATCTTGCATTTAACTCCTGCACCACAAATCCTTAAAAACTGTGGAGATTTCCCACTGGACCTCAAGCAGTTTGGATTCTGGTCTTCACCTCTGCAGTTTAGTAGATGACCAGTGTGTCATACTCTGTTTAAAACATTCATGCCCTGCAAATTTTTTGGTTGATTTCTCCACAGAATTCAAAAAAAATTTTTTCAAATTTTTTTTATGGGTTTTATGATCTGGAAGCGCAAATTATGTAAAAATAAATGAATTAATATTTTAAATAATTTAAATTGTGGGCTCTGAATAGATAATCTATGAAAGTCTAACTTTTTGAATGGAATTATAGAAATTAATAAACTTTTACATCCATCAATTATCTTCTGCTTTAATATGGTCGTGAGGAGGGGGTTCGTTGTGGATGCTGGGCAGTATTCGGCTTGCTCTGGCATGGGGGTTTTCATTCTGTACTGACAGGGCGCCAATCTATCACTGGACACTCTCTCTCTCTCTCTCTCACACACACACACACACACACACACACACACACACACACACACACACACACACACACACACACACACATATATATATATATATATATATATATATATATATATATATATATATATATATATATATATATATATATATATATATATATATATATATATATATATATATATATA
>JAFMOD010000935.1:95736-110691 GCA_019802435.1 Corydoras maculifer
CCTCCCACAGTCCAAAAACATGGATCAAGTTAATTGAATTCTAAAAAATTGCCCCGTTTAGAGTGTGTATGTGTGAGTGAGTGTGTGCCCAGCGATGGATTGGCGCCCTGTCCTGGGTCTATCTGCCCAGCGCCCGAGACGTTCTCCCCTGGATGGGCATGGGGAACCCCACCGCGACCCTAATAGAGGATAAGCGGAAGATAATGAATGAATGAATATATATATATATATATATATATATATATATATATATATATATATTCCCAGTTCGAATCCCAATCTGGATGGAATTTTCATGTTCTCCTCATGTCTGTATGGGTCTTCTCTGGGTTCTCCAGTTTCCTCCCACAGTCCAAAATCATGGATCAAGGTCAACTGAATTCTCCAAATTTTCCCATATAGAGTGTGTTTGTGTGCGTGTCTATGTGTGTGTGTGTGTGTGTGTGTTTGTGTGTAAGTGAGTGTGTGTGTGAATGAGTGTGTGCCCAGCGATAGATTGGCGCCCTGTCCTGCCCTGTCCCTGTCTGCCCAGCGTCCAAAACTTTCACTCCTTGATGGGCATGGGGAACCAACCCACAACGCTAACAGAGGATAAAGATAAGATAAGATAAGATAAGGGATGGATATATATATATAAGAAAGGATGATTTAAATGATCCGAACGCTACTAACCAAATAGTTCTTCAACCATTCTGATGTAGATATCATGAATTGGACCTCTGTGATTCAGATAGTTGTGGATGTAATAGTGATACTCCTTTTGATCTGGATAAATGACAATGTGGCGACGGAAAAGCCCACTTGACATCACCCAGATGGACATCAGCAGCAGAAACACCAAATGTCCCAGACTGGTTTTATCATCCTGTAGTGGATACAGAAGAGAATCACTTATGTTTCAAACAGGCCAAGAGAACTGAAGACGGCTTGCAGTCGGTACTCACCTCTGTTTCAATACTCGTGTACCAGATGAAACTGATGGAGGAGAATATACAGAAAAACAAGCCCATCCAAAATTTCGGGAGAAAGAAGGACACGATTAAAGCTGGAAACACACAGAACATCATCAATCGACCCTGAAGTTTAGTCTGATCTGAATTATATGCAGATGGTGATTTGTTATTTCCCACTCGGTGCTGGGTAAACTTCACAAAAATTCTCTAGCATGACCCCCCCCACACACACAGAAAAACCTTGAAGAAAGTAAATGTTTCAAAAATAAATAAATAATATTTATTATTCATCCATCCATTATACTCCACTTCATCTTCTACTAGGATGGTTTTCATTTTGGCTGCTGAACAGATACACCCAGGACAGGGTGCCAATCTATCACTGGACTCACTCACACACACTCACACACACACACACACAAACACACTCTATTTGGGGCAATTTCATCCATCCATTATCTTCCGCTTTATCCTATATTAGGGTTGTGGGGGGGTTCCAATGCCCATCCATGGGAGAACGTTTCGGGCGCTGGGCAGATACACCCAGGATAGGGCGCCAATCTATCACTGGGCACACACTCACACAGACATACACACTTTATATGGGGCAATTTGGAGAACTTAATGGACTTGATCCATGTTTTTAGACTGTGGGAGGAAACCGGAGAACCCGGAGGAAACCCACGCGGACACGTGGAGAACATGGAAACTCCACCCAGATGGGGTTTCGAACTGGGAATCCCTAGTGCTGAGAGGCGAACGTGCTAACCACTAAGTCACTGTGCCGCCCTATGGGGCAATTTTAAACATTCAATTGACCTTGATTCATGTTTTTGGACTGTGAGAGGAAACCAGAAAACCAGGAATCCCCAGCGCTGAGAGGCGAACGTGCTAAACCACTAAGTCACCCTGCCACCATTCTTCTTATTATTATTGCTGTTTAATAATAACTGGGCTGATGTCAATTTGTCAGCTATATTATAAGACAGTTAGCTCCAGTTCCTTAAATCTGATTGGCTGAGCCATTTGTCCAGCCGTGACATTGTTGACAATAACATATGCCTCTGAGCGCTTCACATTCGTATCAATGTGTGATAATACAATCCAACCACCCATCCATTGTCTTCCACTTTATACTCTACTAGGGTTACACTCACACAGACACACTCTATATGGGGCAATTTTGGAGAATTCAATTGACTTGATCCATGTTTTTGGACTGTGGGAGGAAACTGGAGAACCCGGAGGAAACCCATGCGGACACGTGGAGAACATGGAAACTCCACCTAGATTTGGATTCGAACCAGGAATCCCTAGCGCTGAGAGGCGAACGTGCTAACCACTAAACCACCATGCCGGCCATCCCAATTTTTTTATTGTGTTCTGTAATTTGGCTACAAGATGCCATTTTTTGATCGCTATAGAAACTGAAATCCTGTTACTCAGCGATCAGTGTTTACTTTCAAAACTAGACAAGATTGCATGGCGGGAGACCAGTTTATTAACGATTATGCTTTCAATAAACGCATTTAGGATTCAAACCTTGTATTTGATCATTTTTGGGTGTTTGTGACTTTATTAAAAGCAATGAATCGTTCAAGGTATTATATTATTGCGAATAAACCACGGGAAAGGGGTGTAACGGTACTGATTTATTCACAATAATGCATGTCTTCTCGTATCTTATTGCTTTATGAACCCGGTCCAATGTGTAAGAGAGAACGGACGGCGGGCCCGGGCAATGATTTTGTTACCATTGCCATATCATCATGACGAATATACGCCCATTATATCAAATAAGAAAATTCATATTACTGGCTCATTTTAATATCTAATGAGATATATATGACTTTGGGAAAGCCTTTTGTTTATTTTGCTAGCCAAGACGTATCGCAAGCCCTCATATCGACTCCCGGTTCGATTTATTGGCAGTATTTGGTATGCCCTTCGACTCACCGTCGTCTACTCTAGTAAAGGGGTAAATCTGATCGTTCTCCAGTATTTCTGTAAGGGCTCCTTTCCTCGGTTTGGAAAACAACCGAGAAACACGCCGACGTAGAGCATTCATGCTTGACGTCGACTTTTAACGTTTAAAACAACCAATAAAGTAAATAAATTTACAGGTCATGTCTTCATATAGACTGCGACTACTAATAACAGTGTCGGAATGAGAATAATTGAGCGAAATATCAGAATATAACCCAGAGAAACACTTCTTACAGCTGGGTTTAATTACGGCGGTAATAAATCTAGAACGTCCGTACTTAAAAGAATACGTGTGACGTCACGGGGTGATTATTACAGGCTCTGCTGCTACGACTCATGGTGTATAATTTCATATTTGGAGACTGGATTTAAGGAAATTATTTATATTATTTCCAAATTCCTAATGCCAGGGGTTCTTTTAAATTCAAGTTTATTTTTGAAAAAAAAATAGCCTTTAACAAGCAAAATATAAAAATATATATATTTTTAAAACCACCCCTCTTGCGGTAGGAAATTTAGTAGAAAATAGGCAATTTATCCATTGAGAACAAGAATAATGAATTATTACTAATTAGTTCATTCATTGGTTTAACTAATTCATTGATTGTCATCGACGATGGACAATTGTGCAAAGTTTTATCTTGGAAGTGGGTGAAATAGCATTTGCAAACTTTTTGCCAGACACACAGACAAACAGATGAAGCTAATATAGGGGTGGTAATAATTAAAAAAAAAAAAAAAAAAAAAAAAAAAAAAAAAAAAAAAAAAAAAAAAAAAAAAAAAAAAAAAAAAAAAAAAAAAAAATAATAATAATAATAATAATAATAATAATAATAATAATAATAATAATAATAATAATAATAAAAATAATAATAATAATAAAAATGATAATAATAATAATAATAATAATAATAATAATAATAATAATAATAATAATAATAACACATTTAAAAATACACACGCGTGAATATAAAAATTACTTTAAGAAACATGTGCTCAACGAAAATCCACATTTTAAATTTTGCTGTATTTGCTCGCTTTTTTGCCTTCGAACATCATCACCAAATAAAAGAGAAGAGTAACTGGTAAAACGGTTGGTGGTTACCATGGCAACGAGAATGCTGATACGGTCTCTCTTTATCTCTTTTAAAAAAAATAAAAGACCAGTACTAAATTAGATGAGCATTAATTATTGTTCTTCATTTTTAAGGTTTTCGTTAATTGTTAATCCGTCAGTTGAGAATCGCTGAATTATGATCTTATGTCGTATTAAATTAGTTGATATTTTGAAATGAGTTTGTTTCCACTGCACATTTAGAAATGAATTCAACTTGCCTTTAAGTATTTGCATTATTTCCTACGTAACTTTAAAAAAAATTATAATTTCAGATTAATTCCATTTCACGCCTGATGAAAATGTAAATAGTTGTCGTTTTCACCACAAGATGGCAGCAGTGGCTTATGTACAACGACAGCCTCGTTTGATTGTAATGAAGAAAAGGAGGATGTCAGTCGTTATGACTACTGGCTTATTATATGTTATCCATCCATCCATTATCTTCTGCTTTATCCTCTACTAGGGTCGTTGGGGGGGGGGGGTTTCCCATGCCCATCCAGGGGAGAATGTTCCCCATGCCCATCCAGGGAAGAATGTTTCGGCGGCTGGGCAGATGCACCCAGGACAGGACACCAATCTATCGCTGGGCACACACTCACACGGACACGCACACTATTACATGTTATATAACTGATATATATATTTTATATAAGTTGGTTTCCCCAGGGTTCTCTGGTGTCCTCCCACTGTCCAAAAACATGGATACTCTAAATTGGTGCTTTAAATTGCCCCTATATAATGTGTGAGTGAGTGTATCCAGAGATCTGCCCAGCACCGAAACGTTCTCCCATGGATGGTCATGGGGAACCCACACACGACCCTAGTAAAGCAGAACTGAGCATGAAATAATAAATAAATCAATAAGTTTCATAAGGCTCTCATCGGGGTGAGGGTGGTAGCTCAGTGGTTAGAGTGTTGGGCTGTCAATCTGAATTCAAATCCCACTGAAGTTACCAATGTGGGTTTTTGAGCTAGACCCTAACCCCTCATTCAACCCTGTGTGCATCAACCCGGTGTTCTGACCCAATCCATCAAGTTCGGATACCTGTATGTTGCTTTGAATAAAAGCGTGTGTCAATGTTTAAATGTAATGTAAATGTAAGCTGGCAGCATGGTGGCTTAGTGGTTAGCATGTTCTCCTCTCAGCACTAGGGATTCCAGGTTCGAATCCCATTCTGGGTGGAGTTTCCATGTTCTCCCCGTGTCCATGTGGGTTTCCTCCAGGTTCTCCGGTTTCCTCCCACAGTCCAAAAACATGGATCAAGTCAATTAAGTTCTCCAAAAATTGCCCCATATAGAGTTTGTTTGTGTGTATCTGAGTGAGTGTGTGCTCAGATTGGCGCCATGTCCTGGGTGTATCTGCCCAGCGCCCAAAACGTTCTCCCCCCCCGCGACCCTAGTAGAGGATAAAGTGGAAGATAATGGATGGATGGATGGATGAACTTGAACCGCAACGTTGACTACTTACTTAGCTACTTTGCCTAATTCTGTGTTAAATACAAGTTCGTTAACATTAAAGCATGTTTTCTTTTCTTTTTTCTTTATCTTTGAATATCATATTCAATTAAATTTTTGTGAAGTTGAATAAACCCAGTTCTGTCATTTCTCTTTAACCCTCTTTATTCGTGAAGCCAGTAACAGAGGATCAGAAACTTTTTTTTTTGCAAATCTCCACAGACATCTGCGAATTAATGTTCTCCGCGAACTCAGACCACAGACGAAGCTCTGATGACGATGCCACAGCCCTTTGTGCTGAACTGGAACTAATCTTAACTTCATTCACCTACTTCATCCTCACAACACAATTTCCAGAGGCTCAGTGCAATCAAATGGCGCAAGCCTGCCTATTAAAACACCACGAAAAGATCATTTCGGCACTTGGCCATTTTCCCCCGAAATCATAATTGCATCACTTATGCTCTTATGTGCCATAAAAAGGCTTAAGATCTGGCATTAATTATGGTCTCGACAGTGCACAATGGAGCAATCGTGTCAAATTAGTATGCGGAACAATGCTTTATGTTATCAGAAAATTAATCTACACTGGTAATTTGAATTAAAAGTTTTCCAACATGGAATAATTGGGACAGTTCAGTGGAGAATCCTTTCGACTAATACGCCGCCGCTCCTTTTAAAATTACCCCCCATGTGCTTCCTTTGTTACTCTCACAGAAAAGCAATTAAAAAAGGCAATCGAGTGCCACGCGCCGGTTTCCGCTCTCTAAAAACCTGTCAGCGGCGAGCCCACTTCGGGGGGACAAGGAACGGGAGGAGAACGGGTGTGGAGAGGAGCGTGGCATATCGGGCCTGTATGGTAATGATGGCCTGCTGTGTGTCAGCGTTCCTGAGATGGGAATGGGGTATTGAGGCGCGCTGGATGGCATCGGGGTGGGGTGGAGTGGCTTTTTTGGGGTGAGTCTGGGGCGGGGGGTCTGCCTTTCCATACATGTCGCTGCTCGCCTGTGTTATCGTTAGCGAGAGGATGAGCCTATCTGATCACACATCAGGATTATTCAAAACGACGGCCAGGGTGCCGGGAAGCTGCCCGCCGTCGGCCCTGTCCTCATTCAGCACCCCGCCCGTGAAGCTGATCTTCTTGGGCGCGCCGCAAAACTCGTACCGTATTCCTGAATGCAAATTGGTTATTGTTGTTTACTTTTTATTGTGTTGTAGACGTAAAAATACGGTCTCAGCGCTTTTAACAAGGAAATAATAAGTGGTACCGAGGCGTCTGAATGTATGAATGGTGATGTATCTGTTGGAGCAAAAAGAAGACACTTCTAATACTCCAGTCAGGATCCCCCCCCCCCATGAGGAGGTACGTTTTATTCTCCGTGAGAATACAGCAGCTGTAGTCATAACATTTGGTCATTTATTGGACGTTTTTATCCAAAGCGACTTACAAGGTGAGCACAGGGTTAATCACAACATCCCTGGAGCAATGAGGGTTAAGGGCTTTGTTTAAGGACCCACATTGGTAACTTCAGAGGGCCTGGGATTTGAACCCCCAACCTTCAGATTGATAGTCCAACGCCCTACCCACTGAGCTACCACACCTACTTAAAATCCGTAATACCTTTAAAGTAACTAAACTAAACTGACCCTGGCCTACAGGACCATTTTTGGATCTTCCCCCTCTTACCTTCACTCTATCTTTTCAAACTACACTCCGGCTCGTTCACTCGCTCCAGTGATGATGGCGCCTGGTGGTTCCACCTCACAGAGGAGCTAATTCTCACTCTGTGGCCTTCACCACTGCAAAATGGTGGAATGGTCTTTCCAACTCTGTCCGTAAGGCAGAATTACTAGGCATTTTTGAGAAGCTACTGAAGACACATCTTTTTAACAAACACCTATTGTAAAAAAAATAAATAAAATAAAAGGAAGGGGGAGCAGCATTATATAACGATCAGGTTTGATAATTTTACAGTGTAGCTGGTTTTCTTCATAACTACTGACTTGTGGTGTTCTCATTTATAAGTCGCTTTCAGGGCGCTGGGCAGATACACCCAGGACAGGGCGCCAATCTATCACTGGGAACACACTCACTCACACAAACACACTCTATATAGGGCAATTTAGAGCATTCAATTTACCTTAAATCAGAGTTGCACGGTGGCTTAGCACCTTCGCCTCTCAGTGCTGGGGATCCAGGTGTGAATCCCAATCTGGGTGGAGATTCCATGTTCTCCCAGTGTCTATGATGTGGGTTTCCACCAGGTTCTCCTTTTCCCTCCCACAATGCAACCTGTATTCAAGGTGAATTAAATGCTGTAAATTGACACATTCAGAGTGTGTGTGTGTGTGTGTGTGTGTGTCTGTGTGCGTGAGAGTGTGCCCAGCGATAGATTGGCGTCCTGTCCTGGGTGTATCTTAATTCACCTTGAATTCATGTTTTTGGACTGTGGGAGGAAACCAGAGAACCTGTAGGAAACCCGCGTGGACCCGGGGAGAACATGGAAACTCCACCCAGATTGGGATTCGAACCAGAAATCCCTAGCGCTGAGAGGAGAACATGCCAACCACCAAGCCACCGTTTTTGATAATCACAGTCCAAAGTTAAGGCTCTTATTCCAGTCCCCCACATGTCTCTAAGTTTATACACACAACAGAATGTAAATCTTCAGGTGCAACCCCAGATGAATCAAATCACAGAACACCTGAGGTGTCAAGTATCTACAGCAAAAACCTTCTGGATGCAGATATCACAACACATGTGACCTCATTTTTAATATCTGTTTTCAGTGTATCTGTCTAAATCAATCCCTTAGACACATTTCCAGATTTTCCTCTGCTATTCATTACTTTAACATCATCTGAAGAACGACTGCTGATCCACAGCGAGGCTTATTAAACGATTTCCGAAGACCTGCGTAGTACGACAGGGTGGGATTTGTAAATAGGACGGAAGGTTTAATACCTGTAGCTGTCATTAATCAGGCGGCAGGATTGTCTCAACTCTGCTCATTATCTTTATTACTTTCTCCAGCTAATGCACTTCCAGCGTCGGGCGGATGAGATGAAGCAATAGCACTAAAACCCCCACCATGCCAACTGGATATGTTAGACAATGTGAACACTGGGATTTACAATGCTTTATGTTCCATACAGTAGAACCCAAACACCGCAGCATATTTTAAAAACCTCATTAATGCAGGTAGTAGGGTAGTTATAAATCTCTGAAGTCTGCAAATAATGATGCACCCTTCCATCCATCCATTATCTTCTGCTTTATCCTCTACTAGGGTCGGGGGGGGGGGTTCCCTATGCCCATCCAGGGGGGGGGGGGGGGGGGGGGGGGGGGGGGGGGGGGGGGGGGGGGGGGGGGGGGGGGGGGGGGGGGGGGGGGGGGGGGGGGGGGGGGGGGGGGGGGGGGGGGCCAGGGGAGAACGTTTCGTGCGCTGGGCAGGTACACCCAGGACACGGCACAAATCTATCGCTGGACACACTCAGTCACACAGACACACTCTATATGGGGCAATTTGAAGAATTCAATTTACCTTGAGCCATGTTTTTGGACTGTGGGAGGAAACCCGAGAACCCAAGGGGAACCCACACGGACACGGGGAGAACATGGAAACTCCACCCAGATGGGGATTCGAACCAGAAATCCCTAGTGCTGAGAGGAGAACATGCTAACCACTAAGCCATCGTGCCGCCAATGATGCACCATATATATTTATTTATCTCATAAACAGTATCGCTAGGGATTCCCTGGATGTGCTAAGGACCTTTCCAAGATGTTGCCCAGCCTTTCGCTCTATGAGTGCCGGGATAGGCTCCAGCCCACCCGTGACCCTGATTGGATGATAGAAAGTGAGAAACCCAATCCTAAACATGCAAAACTCAACCCTCAGTGACAGAGATTCATCTTCTGATTATCGAGTAACGCTGAATGGATGCTGTGGACAGGATGCTGGTGGCTGGACATTTTAAGGTGGTGGATTATACTTTCTAACCTCCAGCAGCACTGCTGTGTCCGATCCACTCGTTCCACCGCAACACGCACTAACACAGCACCACCATCGCTGTCACTGCAGTGCTGAGAATCATCCGCCACCATTAATACCTGCCCTGTGGGTAAGTGTAGAACTCCAAAGTCCATCTGTATGATCAGTGGAGCTGAAATAATGGAGAGTGAAGTTAAGAACATGAACTTGTATTAATAGATTAACCAGCAGGTCAATTGTACTTCCAAAAAGCCCACTTTTTCAAAGGCGGGTGAGCTTTCTGTCTGACACACACTCACCCACACACACACACACACACACAGACACACACACACACCCCATCACAATGTCATCAGACTGGTGTGAGTGAGAGACGACCCAAGGGTGAGAGGCAGTACTTAATTCCTCTAAAATGTGCTCTTTTAATTAAAGCGAATGCGTCTGCCAAATGGCAGCACACAGATAATGGCATGATTCCCAAACGCAGCCGAGTTCATCACTGTTCAGAGAGCCGGCGGCTGTGTACATCCCGTCCCCCAGTGTGCCACACACATTTTCAATCGTCATGACGGTTCAGTGGGCAGGGCTTATAAAAACATTTCTTTGAGAGGAGAACACCGAACAACGCACTGAATCTTATACCTATAAAAATCCATTTCAATCCTTTGAAATGGAGGTAGCGCCACCCAGTGTACCCAGCGCGCCACGGTGGCTTAGTGCGTAGCGTTTTCACCTCTCAGTGCTGGGGATCTAGGTTTGAATCCCAATCTGGGTGGAGTTTCCATGTTCGCCCCGTGTCCATGTTCTCCCCATGTCCATGTGGGTTTCTTCGGGGTTCTCCAGGTTCCTCTCACAATCCAAAAACATGGATTCAAGGTCAATTGAATGCTCTAAGTGGCCCCTATATAGGGTGTGTTTGTGTGTGTGTCCAGCGATAGATTGGCATCCTGTTCTGGGTGTATCTGCCCTGCACCTGGCTCTCTCAAGGGGAGAATGGGCATGGAGAACCCACCCCCCAACACTAGTAGAGGATTAAGCGGAAGATAATGAATGAATGAAGGATGAACTTATCAAGCTTTGACTGTAAACACTTAAAAAGCTAGTTATATTTCTTATATATTACTGTATAGTTTGAATTATAGTATATATACACACACACATACACACACCCCCACACCCCCCTCCCCACACACACATATATTTATATATCCATCCATCCATCCATCCATCCATCCATCCATTCACGGGGACAAGGGGAGAACATGGAAACTCCACCCAGATTGGGATTCAAACCTGGAATCCCCAGCGCTGACAGGAGAACATGCCAACCACTAAGCCATAGTGCAGCCAACTGCCTGTTTAGTGTTTTACATTCACATTACATTTACATTCATTCATTCATTACCTTCCACATAGTTCTCTACTAGGGTCGTGGAGGTTCTCCATGCCCATCCAGAGGAGAACCAGGACGGGACAGCAATCAATTGCTGGGCACAAACTCACTCACACAGACACACACACACACGCAAACACACTATATGGGGCAATTTGGAGCATTTGGTTTACCTTTAATCCATTTTTTTGGCACGTGGGAGGACCACATGGCATTTTTCACAATGCTTATTTTACATTGTAAGTTTTGCAGTGTGTGTTTAATTGCTGATTCTAATTTAAAGGTTTAAAGAATCCCAACAAGGGCGGCACGGTGGCTTAGTGGTTAGCACGTTCGCCTCTCAGCTCTAGGGATTCCCGGTTCGAATCCCCATCTGGGTGGAGTTTCCATGTTCTCCCCGTATCTGCGTGGGTTTCTTCCGGGTTCTCCAGTTTCCTCCCACAGCCCAAAAACATGGATCAAGCCAATTGACTTCTCCAAATTGCCTTTATATAGAGTGTGTTTGAGTGAGTGAGTATGCCCAGCGATGGATTGGCACCCTGTCCTGGGTGTATCTGCCCAGTGCCTGAAACATTCTCCCCTGGATGGGCATGGGGAACCCCACTGCGACCCTAATAGAGGATAAAGCAGAAGATAATGGATGGATGAAGAATCCCAACAAGAAAGGCAGAGTTACATAACAGATCACAGAAGTGAATATTTATCCCGCTTTCTGTAAGAACTCAGCGCACTGCTGAATAACACAGCTGCAGTGAGTCGAGAGGGAGTTTCTTAACATACTTGTAGAGTTTTTGGCTTGGGGCAAACATTCACACTCTGTCGACCGGGCCTG
Organism: Corydoras maculifer; assembly: GCA_019802435.1. NCBI lineage: Eukaryota > Metazoa > Chordata > Actinopteri > Siluriformes > Callichthyidae > Corydoras > Corydoras maculifer. Next base: position 107,468 of record JAFMOD010000935.1, read on the forward strand.
AGTTTCCTCACACACTCTGCCTACTGTGGACAGGTGGCCTTTAGCTACTACAGCTGTCTGTCGAGTGTCAGTCCACATCGCGTTCACACACACACACACACACACACACACACACACACACACACACACACACACACACACACAAACACTTCATACCCACATGCATTGTTAATGCCACATTAAAGCTAAAGAATTTAATACCTTCATTATGCATCATGAAGGGTAACACAGTGGCTTAGTGGTTAGCATGTTCTCCTCTCAGGGTGGAGTTTCCATGTTCTCCCCGTATCCGCATGGGCTTCCTCCGGGTTTTCCGCTTTCCTCCCACAGTCCAAAAACATGGATCAAGGTCAATTGAGTTCTCCAAATTGCCCCATATAGAGTGTGTGTGTATGTCCGTGTGTGTGTGTGGGTGTGTGTGTGTGTGTGTGTGTGTCTGTGTTAGTGAGTGTGTGTCCAGTGATAGATTGGCGCCCTGTTCTGGGTGTATCTGCCCAGCGCCCAATCGTTCTTCCTTGGATGGGCATGGAGAACCCCCCGCGACCCTAATAGAGGATTAAGCGGATGATAAAGAATTAAATTGGCTTAGTGGTTAGCATGTTCTCCTCTCAGCACTAGGGAGTTTCCATGTTCTCCCCGTGTCCATGTGGGTTTCCTCCAGGTTCTCTGGTTTCCTCCCACAGTCCAAAAACATGGATTAAGGTCCATTGAGTTCTTCAAATTGCCCCATACAGAGTGTGTGAGTGAGTGTGTGTCCAGTGATAAATTGGCACCCTGTCCTGGGTGTATCTGCCCAGTGCTTGAAACGTTCTCCCCTAGATGGGCATGGGGAACCCCCCCGCAACCCTAATAGAGGATAAAGCGGCATAAAGCGGAAGATAATGGATTCATGGATGTATGGATTATGCATTGTGTCAGCTCCACTGATAATATAGATGAACTTTGTAGTTCTACAGTTACATTTGGTAGTCCATCTGTTTCTCTGCATCCTCTGTTAGTCTCTTTACTCTGTTCTCTGCTCTTTACGACCCCCACAGAGCAGGTATTATTGGGGTGGTGGAGGATTCTCAGTACTGCACTCACACTGACATGGTGGCTGCTGGAGTTTAAACCCTGTATCCACTCACTGTACACAATATTACCCACATCCACCTTATTGCTCCACCTTGTGGATGTGGAATCAGACAGTAGGTCATCTGTTGCTGCACGGTTTGTGTTCTTCATTCTCTAATCCTTCATCAGGACGCTGCATACAGGATGATGGTGAACACACACCAACACAACACCACCGTGTCAATGTCACTGCATTGCATAGTTTTATTTCCCACCTGCGATGGTTCTTGCCGAGAACCAGATGGTCTGCAGTCTGTTACTGAAAAACTACATGGTGCATCAATATGGAGGAAAGCTTTAAAATAGACTTTAGGTATAGAAACAAGGGAGCACTACCTAAACGTGCCCAGGAGGTGTATGTAGGCTTCTGGTTTTGGTTTGTTCAACCAGTAATCTCATGAATAGCTGAGATAAACTACATATGGATGTAGTGGAATACATGTGGTGTGAGCTCATCCAACAGGATCGTAACTAAACGCACATTCGGCTACATGAGCTTCACATTTTAAACTTTAAATGTAGCTATAAATGCAGAAGAGCACAGAGAATAACCAAAATAAATTCATTCATTCATTACCTTCCGCTTAATCCTCTACTAGGGTCGTGTGTGTGTGTGGGGGGGGGTTCCCCATGCCCATCCAGGGGAGAATGTTTCGGGTGCTGGGCAGATACACCCAAAACATGGCGCCAATCTATCACTGGGGACACTACGCATACAGACACACTCTATATGGGGCAATTTGGAGAATTCAATTGACCTTGATTCACGTTTTTGGACTGTGGGAGGAAACCGGAAAACCCGGAGGAAAACCACTCGGGGAGAACATGGAAACTCCACCCAGTTTGGGATTCACTCACTTACACACACTATATAGGAGCAATTCAGAGCAGCCAATTTACATTGAATCCATGTCTTTGGACTGTGGGAGGATGCCCATCTTCCATGCCCCATGCCCATTCAGGGGAGAACGTTTCGGGCGCTGGGCAGATACACCCAGGACAGGACGCCAATCGATCTCTGGGCACACACTTACTCACACAGACACAAACATAAACACACTCTATATAGGGGCAATTTGGAGACTGTTTTATGACAAGTAATGTGTTTATTAATAATATAAACAAATATCAAATGTCCCCAATATGCCATATTCTTTAAATCACATGATGTAAAGCACAAATCCCTTTTCTTTATAGAATTTTACATGTTTTAAAATGTTCAAGCACATTTATGATTTATCTGGTTTGAATAAATATTTAATTCGGATTTAGTTCAAGGATTCAAGGAGACTTTATTGCCATCTCATGTGGTACATGAAATGTAAACAAAATTTCATTTCATGGACCCAGTTAACCTTAGGTGGTAGGATTTAAAAATTCGTTATCTCCCGCTTTATCCTCTAGTAGGGTCGCGGTGGGGTTCCCCATGCCCATCCAGGGGAGAACGTCTCAGGCACTGGGCAGATAGACCCAGGACAGGGCACCAATCCATCGCTGGGCACACACTCACTCACACACACACACACACTCTATATGGGGCAATTTGGAGAATTCAATTGACTTGATCCATGTTTTTGGACTGTGGGAGGAAACCGGAGAACCCGGAGTAAACCCACGCAGACACGGGGAGAACTTTTAAAAAATAGAATAATTTAAATATTACGTTAGAAGGGCGGCACGGTGGCTTAGTGGTTAGCACATTCGCCTCTCAGCGCTAGGGATTCCCGGTTCGAATCCCCATCTGGGTGGAGTTTCCATGTTCTCCCCGTGTCTGCGCGGGTTTCCTCCGGGTTCTCCGGTTTCCTCCCACAGTCCAAAAACATGGATCAAGTTAATTGAATTCTCAAAAATTGCCCCGCTTAGAGTGTGTCTGTGTGAGTGAGTGTGTGCCCAGCGATGGATTGGCGCCCTGTCCTGGGTCTATCTGCCCAGCGCCCGAGACGTTCTCCCCTGGATGGGCATGGGGAACCCCACCTCGACCCTAATAGAGGATAAGCGGGAGATAATGAATGAATGAATGAATTACGTTAGAAAAATATAAATTCATAATAATTATTAAATATAGCAGTGTATAACAATGTAAGCATACATTTTTGTATAAAAAAAAAAAA
>JAFMOD010000935.1:111382-123882 GCA_019802435.1 Corydoras maculifer
TCACACATACACTCTAAATTGGGCAATTTTGAGAACTCAATTAACTTGATCCATGTTTTTGGACTGTGGGAAGAAACCGGAGAACCCGGAGGAAACCCACGCAGACACGGGGAGAACATGGAAACTCCACCCAGATGGGGATTCGAACCGGGAATCCCCAGCGCTGAGAGGCAAACGTGCTAACCACTAAGCCACCGTGCCGCCTTATATATATATATATTTAAATAAAATATAGAATGTGATATATTGTCTGTTGGAAAAGTGTCATAGTGTCACAGTGTTAATGGCAAGTGTTGATTTAGGTGGAGTTTAAGAGTCTTTATTATGGGTCTGAATTTTAGTACATTTAGACTAGGGCACGGTGGCTTAGTGATTAGCATGTTTTCCTCTCAGTGCTAGGGATTCCTGGTTCGAATCCCAATTTGGGTGGAGTTTCCATGTTCTCCCCATGTCCACTTGGGTTCCCTTCAGGTTCTCCGGTTTCGTCCCACAGTCCAAAAACATGGATGAAGGTCAATTGAATTCTCCAAATTGCCCCATATAGAGTGTGTTTGTGTCTTTGTGAGTGAGTGTGTGTCCAGTGATAGATTTGCGCCCTGTCCTGGGTGTATCTGCACAACGCCCAAAACGCACAACGCCCCCCCCCTGCAAACCAAGTAGAGGATAAAGTGGAAGATAGTGGATGGATGGATGGATGGATGGTGGGATGGATGGATGGATAGATAAAATGTCCCCAATAAGCCATATTCTTTAAATCACATGCTGTAAAACACAAATTCTTTTTCTTTTTATATCTTGACATCTATTAAAATGTACATGCACATGGAATTATGATTTATGATCTATCTGGTTTAAATAAATATTTTATTCAGATTAATTTATTATGGTTCAAATTTTTAGTACATTTAAACTAGGGCAATTTTGTAACAACTGTTTTTTATGGTTCAAGATCTTTTAATTGTCATATAAATATCACAACAAACTTCGATCATGAAACCTGCAGTAAACTGCGCATTTTATTCAATAAATATATTTTAAATATACAGAATCCGACTTTGTTAAAGGAACAAAAGCAGCGGGACTCCCGCTTATGTTTAATAACATCCCAGTCCAACTCCACACCCCAAAGTGCCACTCGGTTCTACCACGGTTCTACATGGAGTCATACAATCTCCATTTCTCCAATTTCCCCAATATACAGGATGCATGTTTCCCAAACACACAGCCGGAGATGGACAAAAGAAGCTGCACGATGAGCCCAAAGTCTAACCAGAGCAACATGACGGTAATCTGATGGCCCTGCGGGACAGGAATCATCTTAATAACGTGCCGCTCGGCGGAATTATGTCAACCCGAGGGCCGAGCCTCCAGCGTGGAGCTTTGAGGGTGTGTGACAGCACAGGACCGGCAGCGGCATTGCAGCACAGGAGGGGGAGATGAGGCGCTCGTCTGGCACTGCCTGGCACTGAGCCGTGTGTCTCCAAGAACGCGTCCCCTAACATGCGATGTGACACGGCTTCTGCTATTCTTAACCCTACACTCCTGTGGCGCTGCTTCAATGCCTCTTTCCCTCTGTGTGTGTGTGTGTGTGTGTGTGTAGGGAGAAAAAGAAATTGGATAGCTATTTGGGCTCATGGCTGTTTCCTGACGGAGGCACATCTGACATTCTCCATGGCAAGAATGTTATATTAAAATCTCTCTCTCTCTCTTTCTCTCTCTCTTCTTTATTCAACCCTCTGGGTGTGTAAGATCAGATCTGGCCATCTGTGTGAGTTCCTTCGCTCTCACGCAGCTGCTTGTACCTCACCCCGACAAGCATCAGAGTCATCATCAGCATCAGCATCAACATCACCGACGACATCTCCATCACTATTACCATTAACATCCGTTTCCATTTACTCCTCAGGCAGAGGCTCTGATCCCAGACGACTCACAGCGATGAAATCCAATCACCTTTATCCTTAAGAGAAGAAAGAAAATGATCCTCTCATACACACACACAGGTTTGCACATTATCCCAATTCTTTTATTTATTTTGGAATCCAAGTTCTCTAAGATCCTGGAATGGTGAAGCACTTGCTTAGGGACTCATCATGACAGAGCTCTAGTCTGACCTCCTGACCTACAGATGAACAGCCTAAACCCACTACGAGTCTCCAGTGTCCTACTTAAAAAGCTACTAGTGGTTCTTAAGGAACTGGACTATTGTTTAAAGCCTAACACTATCATATTCCTACTTAACCTGAAATGATATGATATGATAAGTAATGGGGCTACTGGCCCTCACTGGCCACTTTATCGGGTCCACCGCCTTAATTCTACCGTCATCGTCCCCCATCAGCTCCACTTACTGTTTTTAAATCACTCACTGTACACTATATTAGACACATCCACCGTATTTTTTCATTTTCCATCCATCCATTATCTTCTGCTTTATTTTCTACTAGGGTTGCGGGGGGGTTCTCCATGCCCATCCAGGGGAGAACGTCTCGGGCGCTGGGCAGATACAATCTATCGCTGGGCACACACTCACTCACACAAACACACACTATATGGGGCAATTTGGAGAATTCAACTGACCTTGATCCATGTTTTTGGACTGTGGGAGGAAACCGGAGAACCCGGAGGAAACCCACGCGAACATGGGGAGAACATGAAAACTCCACCCAGATTGGGATTCGAACCTGGATTCCCTAGCGCTGAGAGGAGAACATGCCAATCACTAAGCCACCGTGCTGCATTGTTTCATTTTTTGGATATAAAATCAGATGTAAATGATGCAATTAGGTAGATGTGTCTAATATAGTGTGCATCCATCCATCCATTATCTTCTGCTTTATCCTATATTAGGGTCGCGGGGGATTCCCCATGCCCATCCAGTGGAGAATTTTTCGGGCGCTGGGCAGATACACCCAGGACAGGGTGCAAATCAATCTCTGGACACACAATCACTCACACAGACACACTCTGCCTCAGGTCTAATGAAGATGCTCATGGGTCGACTCAAACCGTCCCCTGGCCCAGGGATGCGAGGTGTTCCGGCAGCCGTCGTCTAGCGCACATCGTCGAGGGTGCGAGCAGATGGTTTTTTTGGGATGCCGTACATCCACGTGACGGATGTGACTGGATGCTGACGCGATCGGATCCGAACGCTTGTTCCTTCCGTCCGCACGCTGCTCGTTCGGCCGCGGTTTGTTTTCACCCTGTCAGGATCGGTCAGATGGTCAGGGCCGCAAATCTGCCAACACGGGCTGTGGAACGGGACATGTCTGACACGTGTCGAGACGCCGGCGCCCAGGGAGGGGGCGGGGGGGGGGGTGAGGAAAAAAAAAAAGTTTTACATTCAATTAAAAGGCTTTGATTGAAAAAGAGCATTGCTACAAAAGCCATATTCTTCATCTCGAATCCAATTACCTCGTTCTGAAAAAAGAGGCCCGTAACGAGTTTTCCAAGAATGTAGCCGTTAACGACGGACCTCCGATGGAATAAGTCATGCCAATTAAGCGCTTTTTATTTGATTTAGATGGACTAGATAACGGTTCACAATATCAATTACATGACAAGCTTTGAATAGCAAATCTTAATGATGAAAAGAGATAGGAGGGGAGTCTAATTAATGCATTCCAACCACTTTTTCATTTCCGACGTTAATTAGGCCTCACTAATCGCATTTCTAGGTCAAGAGTAGAAGCTTCTTGCTCGGGCCAGCTCTAAAGGTGACATTAGTCGAGCAACACTCGGAACTCTGAACACTCAGACTCCGCGTTAAGTCCAATTTGCAGGGTTCCGCGTTCTATTCATCACCTTTGAGCTTTTCTTTGCTCATAGAGCTGGTGGTGTACCCGACATACTGCACATGCTGCTGGGGACCACCTTAATCTGGCCCATTCTGATGGTCCATTGTCTTGTAAATTATATGCTACCCATTGTGGATGAGTTCTGGTTAATGCGGAACTCTAATTTCTCCGTATACTGGTACCACACACTGCACATACAGTCTGAGACTCTAGCCAGCCATCCATTATCTTCCGTTTATCCTCTATTAGGGCCGCGGTGGGGTTCCCCATGCCCATCCAGGGGAGAATGTTTCGGGCGCTGGGCAGATACACCCAGGACAGAGCGCCAATCTATTGCTGGGCACACACTCACTCACACAGACACACACTCTATGGGGTAATAGGGTTGGAGAACTCAATTGACCTTGATCCATGTTTTTGGACTGTGGGAGGAAACCGGAGAACCCCGAGAAAACTCACGTGGGCACGGTAAAAACATGAAAACTCCACCCAGATTGGGATTCGAACCTGGAGGAGAATGCTGTAAAGTGCTGGGAGGAGAATGTGTAAAACGCTAAGCCACCGTGCCTGATACGCTATACTTAGTATATCCATCCATCCATCCGTTATATTCTATACTAGGGTCGCAGGGGGGTTCCCCATGCCCAACGTTTCAGGCGCTGGGCAGATACACCCAGGACAGTACTCCAATCTATTGCTGGGCACACACTTACTCACACAGACACACTCTATATGGGGCAATTTGGAGAATTCAATTGACCTTGATCCATGTTTTTGGACTGAGGTGGCAAGCGGAGAACCCGGAGGAAACCCACGTGGACATGGAGAGAACATGGAAACGCTACTCAGGTTGCGATTCAAACCCCTAGTGCTTAGATGAGAATGTGCCAACTGCTAAGCAACTATATTCTATCTTTACTCTATTTATATATATATATATATATATATATATATATATATATATATATATGTATATATATATATATATATATATACAGCGCTGGATTGGCGCCCTGTCCTGGGTCTTTCTGCCCAGCGCCCGAGACGTTCTCCCCTGGATGGGCATGGGGAACCCCACCGCGACCCTAATAGAGGATAATGAATGAATGAATATATATATATATATATTGTACATTATACCTCTCAAGCAACTGTAACATCTGCAATAGCTTGGTAGATGTACTAAAGTTATCAGTAATAGATGTACTAAAGTTATCAGTGTGGACCCTTAATCAAGGCCCCTCATTGACCCATGGTTGGCCTTGTATACTCTGTCCCCAAACATCAAGCTAGTATACATGCAAGTCCATCCATCTATCTATCGTCTTCCGCTTGTCCAGGGTTCGGGTCTCAGGGGCAGCAACCTAAGCAGAGAGGCCCAGACCTTTACCAGCAGGCATAATAAATAAATGCATTCATTGAAACCAAAAACGCTGATAAACAGGACTTTTGCGATGTTTTGCGAGTACCACAGTTTACCAACCACTGGCTTAGACCGGTATAGGTTCCGCATCACTGCTAACCCTGTGCCGGACCACCTGTCAATCTCCCGCTCCATCTTACCATCACTCGTGAACAGGACCCTGAGATCCTTCAACTCCTCCACTTGAGGCCAGATCTCATCCCTGACCCAGAGAGGACCCACCACCATGGCCGCAGATACCTTCAAGAACTTCGGATAAACCCTGACCCTGAGACGCCATCCAATCCATCCACCACCTACATCAAGTAGCTCACTCTACCACAGTCTACATGTTCGCTCGCGACACCACCATCCGTCATCCACCCGCCCAGCAGCCCTTCAGCCGATTCCTCCCCAATAATCCCCCATTCATTATTTACTGTTCACTGTCATCATCCACTGTCACACCTGCGTGTTTATATGTTAAAACGCCCAGGAATTATTGAGAGGTGTCCCATAAATAAAACGTATTATTATGATTAATCCCGGCGTGCCACGCTGAATTTCCAGGATTACACTTCGACTGGCACCGCTTCAGATCGACAGGATTACACACCGCAATCAAATAGAATACGCCTTGATAATGAAAACAAGCAGATATATGGCGGCTGTCAGCCGTGCGGGTGGTGTATTGAGCTCAGGTGAAGCTCGCTTCTGTCCATCAATCTGCCTTTCAGCGCTTTTCTTCAGCGCTCAGATCCTCGCTGATGCTCCGTCTGCACTTTGTTGTTAATTTGCAGCCCCGGCGCTGATATTCAGCCGGACATGCAGCAATTAAATACCGTGTGACAGGGCTGTTTGTGTTCTTCGCTGGAGAAAACACTATAAACCACACGGCAATGAAAGCTTTCTTGTTTATATGCACAGCATCTTCGCAGGTGCAGAAGTAATAGGGACCAGGCGCCATTAACCCATATGGTGCTGGAACAGCAATGCAATTACATCACGAATAACAAGAACTCCTTTCACTACAGCTTTCCAATAAAGGTGGGTGAGAGCATGAAGAGGTGGAGGGATGCACTGGGAGGGAGGGAAATGACGGTTGCTGGAATCAAATGAAGGAATTCCATGGAGGGAGGATGGAGACGTGAAAGTGCAAGGGATCGAGGGTGATGGGGAGCGTGGTGGAAACGATGCTGTAAAGAGATTATGATAGACACGTATCTGTCAGTGTGGACGGGACCGTTTACAAGCCTGTTGCTTGTGGTTGGACAGAGATTAGAGACAGTGTCCCCGATCAAGACGCAGGAGATGAGCTGGACGTGTCGGAGATGAAGATCTCATGATTCTTATTGGAAGATATGAAGTTGGAGAAGATTAGGAATGAGGGGGAACATCAGGGTTATCTTCGGGGGGTTCCCCATGTCCATCCAGGGGAGAACGTTTCGGGTGCTGGGCAGAAACACCCAGGACAGGACACCAATCCATCGCTGGGCTCACACTCACTCACACAGACACACTATATGGGGCAATTTAGAGCATTCAATTGACCTTAAATACATGTTTTTGGACTGTGGGAGGAAACCCACGTGGATACAGGGAAAACTTGGAAAGACTGGGATTCAAACCTGGATCCCTAGTGCTGAAAGGAGAACATGCTAACCACTAGAACACTGTGCTGTCCTTATTCCATCTTCAGCTTTATCCACTATTAGGGTCGCGGGGGGGGGGGGGTTCCCATGCCTATCCAGGGGAGAACGTTTCGAGCACTGGGCAGATACACCCAGGACAGGAAGTTAATCTATCTCTGATCATACACTTACTTACACTGACACACACTATATGGGGCAATTTAGAGCATTTATTTTACCTTGAATCCATGTTTTTGGACTGTGGGACGAAAGACGGAGAACCCAGAGGAAACCCAAGCAGACACGATGGAAACTTATCTAGATTGAATCGAACCTGGTTTCCCAACGCTGAGAGGAGAACATGCTAACCACTACGTCAATGTGCCACACTTACTATTGATATTATTATTCATTAATGCCTACATTCATTTATTCCACTTTATCCTCTACCAGGGTTGCGGGGGGTTCCACATGCCCATCCAGGGGAGAACATTGCAGATACATCCAGGACAGGGTGCCAATCTATCACTGGGCACACACACACTCACACAGACACACAAACACACACACACTATATATAGGGGCAATTTAAAGCAGCTGATTTACCCTGAATGCACATTTTCGGACTGTGGGAGGAAACCAGAGAACACATGGTAAACCCACATGTGGAGAACATGGACACGCCACCCAGATTGGATTCAAACCTGGATCCCCAGCTCTGAGAGGAGAACATGCTAACCACAAAGCCACCATGCCAACCGTATTCTTCTTATTATTATTAATGTACCATTAGCATCCTGTTTTTTTTAAAATGGCAGTGCGAAATGACGTGACTGTCGGTTTCAGTGACGTTACACATCGTGCTGTATCATTTCTGAGACTGTAAGGACCGCAGGCTGAGAAATGTACGGCCTTTCTGACCAAGTCTGTTCCCTTTCCTCCTGTCTGTTCACGTCATGTCACCCAGAAGTCTTCTTTTCTTGCTATAGCCATAAAGCATTTCACTTCACATTAAACACACATCCTATTCAACCACAAAAACCATCACAATATGTGTGGCCACAGCTCCTTTAGGAGTGAAGTTTGCATGTTCTCCCTCTGTCTTTGTGGATTCACTCCAGCTCCACTCTGAATGGCTGATGAAATTCCTGCAGGTGAATGTTCTGTGATGGGCTGAGTGAGATTCCCTGCAGTGAGATTTTAATCACTATAAACAGATTATCCATCCGTCCATTATCTTCCGCTTTATCCTCTATTAGGGTCGGGGTGGGGTTCCCCATGTCCATCCAGCGGAAAATGTTTCGGGCACTGGGCAGATACACCCAGGACAGGGCGCCAATCTATCACTGGACACTCACTCACAGACACACGCTATATGGGGCAATTTAGAGAATTCAATTGACTTGATCCATGTTTTTGGACTGTGGGAGGAAACCGGAGAACCCGGAGGAAACCACCCGGACACGGTGAGAACATGGAAACTCCACCCAGATTGGGATTCGAACCGGGAATCCCGAGTGCTGAGAGGAGAACATGCAAACCACTAAGTCACCGTGCCGCCCATATAATCAGATCAATTAACTTTAATTAACTACATAATTTTTTTGGGCATCATGGTGGCTTAGTGGTTGGCATGTTCTCCTCTATGTGCTGGGGATACAAATTTGAATCCCAATCTGGGTGGAGTTTCCGTGTTCCTCCGTGTTCTCTGGTTACCTCCCACAGTCCAAAAACATTGCTTTAAGGTAAATTGAATACTCTAAAATGCCCCAAATCGTGTGTGCCTGTGTGTGAGTGTGTGTCCAGTGATAGATTGGCACCCTGTCCTGGGTGTATCTGCCCAGCGCCCGAAACGTTCTCCCCTGGATGGGCATTGCGAACCCCTCTGCGGCCCTAAAGGAGAATTAAGTGGAAAATAATGAATAAATATGTTTTATAAAATGGATTCAAGGTAAATTAAATGCTCTAAATTGCCTCTATATATAGTGTGTGTGCCCAGTGATAGATTGGCGCCCTGTCCTGGGGTATCTACCCAGTGCCCGAAACATTCTAAGTGGATAGAAATGGGATCCCCCTCCGTGACCCTAACAAAGGATTAAGCTGAAGATAATGAATGAATAAGTGAAAAAAATAGATTAAAGGTAAATTAATTGCTCTAACTTGGCCCTATATATATATATTGGCACCTTGCCCTGAGTATCTCTATCCAGTGCCCGAAACGTTCTCCCCCGGATAAAAATAGGGACCCCCCCCCCCTCCGCAACCCTATTAGAGGATAAAGTGAAAGATAATGGATTTATGAGTAAAAAAAAAAATGATTCAAGGTAAATTGGCTGCTCTAAATTGCCCCATATACAGTGTGCATCAGTGTGTGTGTGTGTGCCCAGCAATGGATTGGCACTCTGCCCAGCGCTGGAACCGTTCTCCCCTGGATGGGCATGGGGAACCCCCCCCAACCATAGTAGAGGATAAAGCGGAAGATAATGGATGGATGAATAAATAAACTTTTGTAGTGATCTCATTCCGGATCTATATCTGTTACAAGAGCTGCATTAAAGGTGTATAGTATTTAAATTGAGTCTCATTGAGTTTAACGTTTAGAACAACCGGCTCTGAATCAGTTTGACACCCCAGGTTAATGTTCTGTGGCTCGAAGTGGAACACGACCAAGTGGCTCTTTCAGTGCAGGAAGCTTTCCAGCTACAGCAGGTGGATGGAACTTGTTGAATAAATGTGTGTGTGTGTGTGTGTGTGTGTGTGTGTGTGTGTGTGTGTGTGTGTGTGTGTTTCCATACTGGACCCATTCACTCAGTGAAACAATCACTAAAAGTACTGTCTCTCTTCGGCCTCTGTTCTGAGTCAGCACTTTAAGTCACTGCAGAGGTCTGTAATGAGCGCTGACTGCTGGGAACCACAAAGACTACATCCTAGCCCGTCATGAAGTATTTTCATGTGTCAGGTCTGTTTCGGCTTTCACTGCACATCGGCCGAAATGAGTTTAACACTAATCCCATCGAGCACCAATTGAAGTTTTAGTGGTTTTTCTTATAACTGCTGCAAAACCACCAGCACTGAGGAAGATCATTTCCAAAAACTCTTCACCCCCCTCCCCTGCAAACTGGCTGATCTCAGAGCAATGGAGCCCCCAACAAGTACATCACATTTACATTACATTTGGTCATTCATCAGATACTTTAATACAAAGCCACCACATGGTTGACCAATGAGGTTAAAGGTCTACCTCAAGGACCCACACTGGTAACTTCAGTGGACCTGGGATTTGAACCCACAACATTCAGATTGATAGTCCAACACCCTTACCACTGATCCAACTACCACCCCTATGGATCTGCAACTCCTTAACTCCCGGACTGCACATGGATGATGTGGCTGAGCTCAGGTGCCACTAGCCCACCATTGGTACCGATGGCCCTCATGCTGCAAACCCACAATTGGTCCAAACCACCAGCACTGAGGAAGAAAAACTCTTCACCCCCATCCCCTGCAAACCGGCTGATCTCAGAGCAATGGAGCCCCCAACAACTACATCACATTTACATTACATTTACATTTAGTCATTTATCAGATGCAATTAATACAGATTAATACAAAGGACCCACACCTCAAGGACCCATACCTCAAGGACCCACACTGGTAACTTCAGTGGACCTGAGATTTGAACCCACAACCTTCAGATTGATTGCCAGACACCCTAACCACTGATCCAACTACCACCCCTATGGATCTGCAACTCCTTAACACCCAGACTGCACATGGATGATGGCACTAGGGTACCACTAGCCCACCGTTGGTACTGATGGCCCTCATGCTGAAAACCCACAATTGGTCCATATGCCACAGAACACATGGGTAATATTTGGCGGACATATGGCAGAGCTACCTACATGTAAGCCATAAGTACGAGAACATGGTAGCTCAGTGGTTGAGGTTTTGGGCTATTAATCAGAAGGTTGTGGGTTCAAATCCCAGGTCGACTAAAGTTACCAATGTGGTACTTGAGCAAAAGCCTTAACCCTCATTGGTCCAGGGATGCTGTATCAAATCACTTTGTACGTTGATTTGGATAAAAATGTAAATGTAAGTAGCCCAAATTAAAAAACAAATATGCAAACCAGCTGATCTCAGAGCAATGAAGCCCCCAACAACTACATCACATTTACATTTAGTCATTTATCAGATTTAGCTTTAATACAAAGCCACCGCATGATTGACAACAGCATCTCTGGACCAACGAGGGTTAAGGGTCTACCTCAAGGACCCACACTGGTAACTTCAGTGGACCTGGGATTTGAACCCACAACCTTCAGATTGATTGCCCAACACCCTAACCACTGATCTAACTACCACCCCTATGGATCTGCAACTCCTTAACACCCAGATTGGGACTAGCCCACACTCATGCTGAAAACCCACAATTGGTCCATACATTCCAGAACACATGGGTGATATTTGGCGGACATATGGCAGTGCTACCTACATGTGAGCCATAAGTATGAGGTACCAATGTGGGTCCTTGAGCAAGAGCCTTAACTCCAGCCTCATTGCTTCAGGGATGCTGTGGTCACTTTGTAAGTGGCTTTGGATAAAAATGTAAATGTAAGTAGCCCAAATTAAAAAACAAATATGTCTCACGTTCTAAAACACATCTGGTCCAATCCTGGAGGCGATCTGGCAGTGTGACCGACATGTGGGACGTTTTTGGAGGATGCTTGGCCCCAATCTGGTTCATATGGAAGTGGTCCACCTATGTGGCGTCATTACATGCTGCAAGAGAGCCAGATGAAAATGGGATGCGGGGAGCAGATACGGGCCAGAATGACTTTTTTGCATCTGCATACACAGTTAGATGGACGTCACCCGCACCACACCCTCTCCACACTGTATCACAGCTCCTCATTGCTGCTACAGAGCATCATCATTTAATAGCAGTCCTGTTTAAACGTACAGAGCGGGATGTTTGTAAGTGGGACACCAGAAACAGGCCAGTGGTATACCCAGCACCTCCAAGCTTTCAACAGCCACTCAAAACTCCACTCTTCGCTCTTCTTACTGTTTACTGAACACACACAATCACACTCTCACTCATTATCTTCCACTTATTTCTCTGCTAGGGTAGCCCGAGGAAGGGGGGGGGGGGTTCCCCATGCCCATCCAGGGGAGAACGTTTCGGGTGCTGGGCAGATACACCCAGACAGGGCGGCAATCTATCACTGAGCACACTCATTCATAGAGACACACACTATATATATGGGCAATTTAGAGCATTCAATTTACCTTGAATCCATGTTTTTGGACTGTGAGAGGAAACCCAAGTGGCCATGGGGAGAACATGAACACTCTATTCCGAAACCAAAATCCTCAGCACTGAGAGGAGAACATACTAACCACTAAGCCAACCGTGCCGCCCACACACACACACACAATCATCCATCCATCCATTATCTTCCACTTCCACCTACTAGGGTCACGGGGGGGGGGGGGTTCCCCATGCCCATCCAGTGGAGAACGTTTCGGGCGCTGGGCAGATACACCCAGGACAGGGCGCCAATCACACTCACTCACACACACACACACACACACACACACACACTCACACAAACACACTCTATATGGGGCAATTTGGAGAATTCAGTTGACCTTGATCCATGT
>JAFMOD010000935.1:128882-141382 GCA_019802435.1 Corydoras maculifer
TTTCTCTTATTTTTATTCATTATCTTCAGCTTAGGCGGCATGGGGGTGTAGTCATTAGCATGTTCTCCTCTCAGTGCTGGGTGGAGTTTGTAAAGTGAGTGTGTGCCCGTTCTCCCCTGGATGAGCATGGAGAACCCCCCGCGACCCACAGTCACATACACTATATGGGGCAATTTAGAGCATTTAATTTACCTTAAACGGGTGGCATGGTGGCTTAGTGGTTAGCACATTCTCCTCTCAGCACTAGAGATTCCCAGCTTCAAATCCCAATCTGGGTGGAGTTTCCATGTTCTCCCCGTGTCAGCGTGGGTTTCCTCTGGGTTCTCCGGTTTCAAATTGAATGTTCCAAATTGCCCCATATAGTGGGTGTTTGTGTAGAACAAGGGCAAACACAAACACTACTAAGCGCCCAGTGGCATGGGGAACCCCCCTGCGACCCTAGTAGAGGGTCATTAATGAATAAATTAATTAATACTCTGCAAGATCCCGATTACTGGTGAGTAAGCGCAGAACCCTGGATCCAGCACTCGTGTTCAACATGAGGGCCTCCAAAATGCTCTGGGAAGCCCTTTTAAATACATGGAACTTGTTGTGAAGGGCCACACGGTGGCTTAGTGGTTAGCATGTTCTCCTCTCAACGCTAAGGATTCCCGGTTCGAATCCCCATCTGGGTGGAGTTTCCATGTTCTCCCTGTGTCTGTGTGGGTTTCCACCGGATTCTCCGGTTTCCTCCCACAGTCCAAAAACTTGGATCAAGTTAATTGAATTCTCCAAATTGCCCCATATAGAGTGTGTCTGTGTGAGTGAGTGTGTGCCCAGCGATGGATTGGCGCCCTGTCCTGGGTGTACCTACCCAGCGCCCGAAACGTTCTCCTCTGAATGGGCATGGGGAACCCCACTGCGACCTTTGGGTACCTTTGCTTAAAGTGTATAACTTCATGTATTGTAGCCCCCAAACACACACACACACACACACACACTTCTGTCACCCATCGACCCAGGCCTGCAAAAACAAAAGGCACCGTCCTATTTTCCTTCATGGTAAAGACGACGGTAAGAGGTAATTGGGAAAAGAAAAGCATACATCATACCTCTAAAGTGGAGAAGCTTGTATATCTTTCAGGGTCGTTAATTTTAAACCAGCGCCATTAACCCCGGCTGAGGTGAACAGGACCAGCTCTGTGAAACAAACGCTCGCAGATGTGCGCTGCCGACGTGGGAGGAAGAGGGAGGAAGACCTATGGCAGAAGCAATGTTTGCTTCCGACGAGAGTCGGCCCCGGATTCCTCGTTAGTTAGAGGCGTAAATCATTAAGATGCCCCAGCTGTGGGTCCCACGGCATGATGTAAACCAGTTGTTGTTCGGCGGGGGGTGAGAGTTCGCGACAGCGGCTCATCTGACAGTGCAGCTTACGCCATCAAACTTTAACTTTGATTAAAGTTCTCTGCAGGGCTACACTATATGGGGCAATTCAGAGCATTCAATTAACCTTGAATTCCTGTTTTTAATCTGTGGGAGGAAACCCGAGAACCCGGAGATAACCCACGCGGACACGGGGAGAACATGGAAACTCCACCCAGATTGGGATTCGAACCTGCAATCCCCAGTGCTGAGAGGAGAACATGCTAAACACTCAGTAACCGTGCCGCCCAAAGATAAATTCAAGAATATATATAAATATATAAATATAAGAATGTATAAATATATACTCTAAAGAAGGCACGGTGGTTTAGTGGTTTGCATGTTCTCCCCGTGTCCGTGTGGGTTTCCTCCGAGTTCTCCGGTTTCCTCCCACAGTCCAAACACATGGATTCAAGGTGAATTGGTGGCTCTAATATATTTATAGCGTTACGCCCCATCTTAGAGTCCCGGAACCCCCCACGACTCTAGTACCTAGTAGCTGTACAGTGTATAGGGTTTCAAAAAGTCCAGGGCATTCAAAGTCCTTCTTGTGGATTTGTATGTTCTCTCCACCTCTCCTTAAACCTTCCATAGAAGCTTGGATTTCTCCAGAGTGTATTAACGATTGAAATATGTTTGTGTCCCCGTTCTGTGGGGTTACTAACCTGTCCAAGGACTTTCTTCACCTCCCACCGTATGAGCACTGGGATAGGCCTCGGCACTCAGGCCGATCGTGATGAGGATACGTGGAACGGAGCTGATAGGCAGGTTGCATTTTAATGGCTCTCGGCAGAATGAAGTGTCTTTAAGGCTGTAACAGCGATCACTCTGACACTGCGTTCCGATAACGCGGCACCAGCGCAGCACCGGTTTGCCGTCGCTTACCGGAGCACTTGGGGAATAAGGCAGGCTTCCCAGTGACAGATGAACAGCTCGCTCCACGTCGTGGTTGGAAATATGAGGCGCTTCTGAAAGGCAGAGACTAAAGAGGCTTTGAAAAACTATTGATTGGCGACGCTGTCACATTTCCGCAGAGTGGGATGTTAAACGCCCGAAAGAGCGCGAGACTCAGAGCTTCACCAAAACGCTGATCACAGCTCCGTCTGAAGGCATAGTCTTGCTCATTAACAATAAACCACTCCTGAACCCGGGGCGGTGCGGTGGCTTAGTGGTTAGCATGTTCTCCTCTCAGCGCTGGGGGTTGTTTCCATGTTCTCCTCGTGTCCGCGTGGGTTTCCTCCGGGTTCTCTGGTTTCCTCCCACAGTCCAAAAACATGGATCAAGTCAATTGAGTTCTCCAAATTGCCCCATATAGAGTGTGTGTGAGTGAGTAAGTGTGTGTCCAGTGATAGATTGGTTCCCTGTCCTGGTGTATCTGCCCAGCGCCCGAAACGTTCTCACCTGGATGGGCATGTGGAACCCCCCCTGCGACCCTAATAGAGGATAAAGCGGAAGATAATGGATGGATGGACTCCCGAACCCTAAGCGTCACGTTGGCTTAGTGGTTAGCATGTTCTCCTCTCAGCACTAGGGAGTCCTGGTTTGAATACCATTCTGGGTGGAGTTTCCATGTTCTCCCCGTGTCCATGTGGGTTTCCTCCGGGTTCTCTGGTTTCCTCCCACAGTCCAAAAACATGGATCAAGTCAATTGAGTTCTCCAAATTGCCCCATATAGAGTGTGTCTGTGTGAGTGAGTGTGTGCCCATTGAAAGATTGGCGCCCTGTCCTGGGTCTATCTGCCTAGCGCCCGAAACGTTCTCCCCTGGATGGGCATGGGGAACCCCACCACGACCCTAGTAGAGGATAAATGGATGGATGGACTCCCGAACCAACATCAGACCACCGACTCGTAACCCAACGACATGGCGATGAGCGGCGCACTCCAAAAATGTGCTCTCAGAAAGCGTCCTCGCCTCGTCCTCGCCTCGTCCTTGCCTCGTCCTCGCCTCGTCCTCACCAGGTTTGGAGGCACAAGCAGAACGGGGGCCTCCACGTGCCGTGCCGCCCGCCTGATCTCCCATAATGCTTTGTCTTGATGAGACAGTGAGGAATGGCCTGCTGAGGAAGGCGTCGATACGAGCTCGGGAGGCGCCGGCGGTTTTTTACCCCCACCCCACCCCGTTTTATTTAATCCAGTTTTTCCTTAAGATGATGGCACTTGTTACATTTTCGCCGCCTGCCTGTCAGACTGACACGGCAATATTTCCCTCCTCCTCCTCCTCCTCCTCCACCTTCTCCTCGACTCCCTCGGCCTTCCCGGTCGGTATCATTTATTTCAAAACACCATTTCACACCCGGCTGGCTTTAACAAGGCATTATACAGTGTATAGGGGGAGTCTGGGAGATAGGATCTTGACAGATACAACATTTTTTACCATGAAAATACAGAATATTGTAAATAGTCGACTCCATAAAGCTGGCAGGGGTTTGCGGCGGGTGTGTGTGTGTTTTTTTTTTATTCCTCGCTCGCGCTCTGTTGATGTTCGACTCTCTCTCTTTCTCTGTGTCACATATCGACCGGCTTCTGATGGATCCTTCACATTTATTTCTCGGGAACGAACGGTAAAGACATTTCACCGGCGCGACGTGTACTCGCCGAGTTGCAGATAAAATTCAGAGCAATCCCCCATCGCTTTCAGATATCACCCCCCCTCCCGCCCTCCTCCCCCCAACATCCACACGTTCACATCACACTCTATCTGGTTTGGATTCACCATGGTGGAGGTGTGTGCCGACCGAGGAACCGTAAATATTAACGCGGTGGTACGTGCTGCACCATGGCCGTAACGCTGCCCCCACAAAGCTCCGCCCACCTTCGCCGTAGCCGCCATGGGTCGGGAGTCGGGGTGGAGGTGATGGGTGGGTATGCGCATATGAGTCACACTGAGAGGATGGCAGGTGAGTGGCGTGGACACGTGTTCCGCTTGAATGCCATGATATAAAGTAGGTTCTGTGCAATTGACTACAGATCCAAGAAAAAACACAGGGAACAGGTAACACCCCTAGGGTTGGGTTCTGTTTTGAGTGGCTAGGGAAAAGTGTCTCGGCATGGTTCTGCAGCAGCATCAGGAATGGCATAGCAAATTATTGTTTTTTCCATAGCAACCCGTATCCGTGTCCTGCACCGACTGCCTCTTTACGGAGAAGCAGCACACTTACAGATGCCTCTCTACTGTCCGTTGGCAGCAGAACGCTGTCGGTCTCGCAGTCTCTTGCTAATAGCAAGCATGAGTGGCGTGCAGTAACTACAAATCATTTTCCAGACATTAAACCCTTTATCTTCTTCCTCTCCTTGTTTCAGCTGACTTCCATTAGGGGGCGCCGCAGTGTGGATGATCAACATGACACCGTTTTACCCCTGTGCAACCCTTATGTGGATCCACACTTGGAACCAACACTATGAGTGCACTGATACTTTACACCCAGATATTAAATAATAGTTTTTTCCATAGCAACCCATTTCCATAGCAACCCTGCTTACGGAGAAGCAGAGTGGGGTGCAGTAAGACGCAAGCCCCCTGCTGGTTGAACAGTGCAGCTCTCACCCCTAAGGTTGTGTTCCGTTTTGAGTGACTAGATATAACAAGAGGGCGGTATGATGGCTTAGTGGTTAGCATGTTCTCCTCTCAGCGCTGGGGATTCCCGGAACGAATCTAAATCTGGGTGGAGTTTCCACGTTCTCCCCGTGTCCGCGTGGGTTTCCTCCGGGTTCTCCGGTTTCCTCCCACATTCCAAAAAACATGGATCAAGGTCAAATGAATTCTCCAAATTGCCCCATATAGAGTGTGTTTGTATTTGTAAGAGTGTGCCCAGCGACAGATTGGCACCCTGTCCTGGGTGTATTTGCCCAGCGCCCGAGACATTCTCCCGTGGATGGGCATGGGGAACCCCCCGCAACCCTAGTACAGGAATAAGTGGAAGATAATGAATAGATGAATATTAAAGTCTACATAAATTTGCATGTGCACATCCTTTATACCAGACGGCATGGTGGCTTAGTGTTTGGCATGTTTTCCTCTCAGCGCTAGGGATTCCCAGGTCGAATCCCAATCTGGGTGGAGTTTCCATGTTCTCCCTGTGTCCATGTGGGTTTCCTCCGGGTTCTCTGGTTTCCTCCCACAGTCCAAAAACATGGACCAAGGACAATTGAACTCTCCAAATTGCCCCATGTAGAGTGAGTCTGTGTGTTCAGTGATAGATTGGCGCCCTGTCCTGGGTGTATCTGCCCAGTGCCCAAAATGACCCCCCCCAACCCCACCCGACCCTAGTAGAGTATACAGCGGAAGATAATGGATGGATGGGTTTTTTTATTCCTGTAAATATTACCACTTATACCGTAGTGGGCACCCACACCGACGATTTTCCCTCACCTGTACACCTGTACACCTGTACACCTGTACGAGGTGATGTGACGATAAAAACCCTTTCATCCTTGAATCCTTAAAACACAATGCGATGCCTTGTAGAACTGTCTTGGAATCAGCTTGATTAATCCTCATTACTTGCAGGATGCTGCATGGTTCTAGATACATGGCTGCCTCCTGAATAACAGAGCAAGAGAGTGTTCTCACTGTGTGTGTGTGTGTGTGTGTGTGTGAGGCATTCTCGACACTCTCTCCATGGCGCTGAGAGCTGCTTTGGGTGAAACACGGCGTGGCTGACATATCAGTGATGTTTATTAAGAGACGAGTCTATCAGGGCTCATGAGCTGTTGCTCACCACGCGCCCATCTTTTGTTTCTTCCGGAGGGTGTCATCAATCTTACTGCCGGCTCTGCTCTCCTGAACACTTGATAGCAGATCACGGCTTCTCTCCCCCTCCCTCGCTCATTTTCTCTCTCCGTATGGGCCTCGGTGGGAGAGCTAGGTATGACGGCACGCCGATGAGGCTACATGCTCCAATGAACCTGAGAGAGAGAGAGAGAGAGAGAGATGTCTGTATAATGAAATCATGACTTTATGCATATCTATTAAGATAACCATGAGTGCACACACTCTTCATTAAACACCTATTAGAACACTGAAGCTAGTGCACAGGCCTCATGGCTGACTCCCGATATCTATCCTGGGTGCCCAAAATGTTCTCCCCTAGATGGGCATGCAGGACCCCCCCATGGCCCTGGTATAGGATCAAGCAGAAGATAATAGATGGGTGGATAATGTGTCAATTAATATGAATAAAATAATGAAAAGACGGCACGGTGGCTTAGTGATTGGCATGTTCTCCTCTCAGCACTAGGGATTCCCAGTTCAAATCGCAATCTGGGTGGAGTTTCCATGTTCTCCCCGTGTCCACGTGGATTTCCTCAGGGTTCTCCGGTTTCCTCCCACAGTCCAAAAATATGGATCAAGATCAATTGAATTCTCCAAATTGCCCCATATAGAGTGTGTTTGTGTGAGTGAGTGTGTGCCCAGCGATAGATTGGTGTCCTGTCCTGGATGTATCTACCCAGCACCTGAAATGTTCTCCCCTGGATGCCCCCCCCTTCCCGCGACCCTAGGGCCAGAACATGGTTTAGTGGTTAGCACGTTCGCATCTCGGTGCTGGGGATTCAGGTTTGAATCCCAACCTGGGTAGAGTTTTCCCCGTGTCCACGTGGGTTTCCTCCGGGTTCTCCAGTTTCCTTCCACAGTCCGAAAACATCGCTCAAGGTCAACTGAATGCTCCAAATTGCCCCATATAGAGTGTGTTTGTGTGAGTGCCCTGTGATAGATTGGCACCCTGTCCTATGTGTATTTGCCCAGCGCCCGAAACATTCTTCCCTGGATGGGCTTTGGGAACCCCCCTGCAATCCTAAAATGGAAATAATTAGAGATTAGGGCCAGAACATGGTGTAGTGGTCAGCACGTTCACCTCTCTAGCCCAAAATGTTCTCCGTGACCTTAGCAGAATATAATAGATGGTTGGATGGTGTTTCAATTAGGGAACAATACAAATAATATGAATAGAATACATGGCTTAGTGGTTGGCATGTTCTCCTCTCAGTGCTGGGAATAAGGTTTGAATCCCAATCTGGTTGGAGTTTCCATGTTCTCCCCGTGTCTACGTGGGTTTCCTCCGGGTTCTCTGGTTTCCTCCCATGGTCCAAAAACATGGCTCAAGGTCAATTGAATTCTCCAAATTGCCCCATATAGAGTGTGTTTGTGTGAGTGAGCGTGTGCCCAGCGATAGATTGGTGTCCTGTCCTTGATGTATCTACCCAGCGCCTGAAACGTTCTCCCCTGGATGGGCATGGTGAACCCCCCCCCCACCACGACCCTAGTAGAGGATGAAGCGTAAGATAATGGATGGATGGATGAATTTAAGATTTGAGATCATGTTACCGCGTCATACACGAGCCACCCGTGGTGGCGCTCCGACACTAACACATGTGCACATGTATGCATGGTGTATTCAGACGGTTCAGAGCAGATGTAACTGCCATGTAGACATCGATGGCTCCTCTGCTTGCCGAGAGCAAGCTTTATGGAGTGAGCTGAGCGTTATGGACGGAGATTTATGGAGTGATCCGCAGCGCAGTGGTGTGTGTGGACATCGTACACTGTAGAGAAAGATCAAGATGGATCTACTGCTCTTTCCTCCGGCTGGACTCCCGAATCCTAATGTCTGAGAGAGAGAGGACAGAGAGGACAGGAACGAGATTGAGGGGGGATATGGCTGATGGCAAAGGAGAAAGCGCCCAAGAGGAGACCAACGGATGAGCGATAAACGGAAAAATACCGCAAAATAACCAAAACAAGTTTCACATTCATGTATCTTTTCAAAGATACAAAGCTTTTTTTGTCATATGCACCTATAGAAACATGTTTCCCCGTGCGATGAAATTCTTACTCTGCCATCCGTCCTGGATGGGTAAGAAAAAGTAAATATCCATCCATCCATTATCTTCTGCTTTATCCTCTACTAGGGTCGCGGTGGGGTACCCTATGCCCATTCAGGGGAGAACGTTGGCAGATACACCCAGGAAAGTGCGCCAATCTATCACTGGGCACACACCCACTCACACAAACGCACTCTATATGGGGCAATTTGGAGAATTCAACTGACCTTGATCCATGTTTTTGGACTGTGGGAGGAAACCGGAGAACCCGGAGGAAACCCACGCAGACACGGGGAGAACATGGAAACTCCACCCAGTTTGGGATACGAACCGGAAATGCCTAGCGCTGAGAGGCGAACCACTAAGCCACCGTGGAAATATAGTAATAAAAATATTCATTCATTCATTCATTATCTTCCGCTTATCCTCTATTAGGGTCGTGGTGGGGTTCCCCATGCCCATCCAGGGGAGAACGACTCGGGCGCTGGGCAGACAGACCCAGGACAGGGCGCCAATCCATCGCTGGGCACACACTCACTCACACAGACACACACTATATGGGGCAATTTTTTGAGAATTCAATTAACTTGTTCCATGTTTTTGAAACTGTGGGAGGAAACCGGAGAACCCGGAGGAAACCCACGCAGACACGGGGAGAACATGGAAACTCCACCCAGATGGGGATTCGAACCGGGAATCCCTAGTGCTGAGAAGAGAACGTGCTAACCACTAAGCCACTGTGCCGCCGTAATAAAAATAAATATATAAATATATAAAAACCAGAAAATACACACACACACTCTATACACATATTGTAAGGTTATTTACATTGTGCAAGGCCACATTATAGGGCGGCACGGTGACTTAGTGGTTAGCATGTTCTCCTCTCAGCACTAGGGATTCCCGGTTCGAATCCCAATCTGGGTGGAGTTTCCATGTTCTCCCCGTGTCTGCGTGGGTTTCCTCTGGGTTCTCCGGTTTCCTCCCACAGTCCAAAAACATGGATCAAGTCAATTGAATTCTCCAAATTGCCCCATATACAGTGTGTTTGTGTGAGTGAGTGTGTGCCCAGCGATAGATTGGTGTCCTGTTCTGGGTGTATCTGCCCAGCACCCGAAACGTTCTCCCCTTGATGGGCATGGGGAACCCCCCCCCCCCACCCCCACCAAGTTCTATGAGGTGTTCATCAGCTCAGCTGTTCATGAGTCTAATGGCCGAGGGGAAAAAAAGAGTTCTTCAATCTACTGGTTTTGCATTTCACACTTCTGTACCTCCGACCTGGTGGTAGAAGTGTGAATAGTCTGTGTTGGGGGTGTTTTGGGTCTTTGATGACGGAGGCAGCTCTCCTGCGTACTCTGCATTAGTAAAGACTTAATTCCAGTGATTTTTGTGTCAGCTTTGACACACTCTGCAGACGTGTGCGGTCCTTTACCGTTGTGCTGCCATACCACACAGTGATGCTGTTGGTAAGGACGGACTTAATAATGCAGCTCTTAAAGTTGCAAAGGATTTTGGGCGACATGCCAAATGTCTTCAGTCTCCTTGGAAAGTACAGCCGCTGTTGAGCCCTCTTCAACACCTGTGTGGTATTCAGGGTCCAGCCGAGGTCATCACTGATGTGGACTCCCAGGTATTTAAAGCTATTGACCCTCTCCACTTCAAGGTCCTAAATAAATTGTGGCTGATGAGGTCTCCTTTGTTTCCTCATGTTGGCGTCCTGTTGTGGGTGTATCTGCCCAGCGCTTGAAACATTCTCTCCTGAATGGGCATGGGGAAACCCCCCCCCCCCCCCGTGACCTAGTAAAGCGAAAGATAATGGATAGATGGATTTTTAACTTGGGCGGCACAGTGGCTTAGTGGTTAGCATGTTCTTCTCTCAGTGCTAGGGATTCCCGGTTCGAGTCCCAATCTGTGTGGAGTTTCCATGTTCTCCCCATGTCCGTGTGGGTTTCCTCCGGGTTCTCCGGTTTCCTCCCACAGTCCAAAAACATGGATCAAGTGAATTGAATTCTCCAAATTGCCCCATATAGAGTGTGTTTGTGTGAGTGAGTGAGTGTCTTTGTCCAGAGATTGATTGGCGCCCTGTCCTGGGTGTATCTGCCCAGCGCCCGAACCTGGGATGTATGGATTTTCCACTTCTTTTAGTTCAGGGTGATGTCGCGCAAAACAGGCTAGCTCATTTGTCGTATTTCCAAAGTACCACAATTTTATTTTACACTCCTCGTAAACAGTTGTGCTCATGTCGAGCTCTCTCTTTGGGACATTGTAGAATCCAAAGTGTGCACAAATACTGGCTTTCAACGACGACTCCCTGCTCCATGCTTCCCGCGCCATGCTAGCGGACGCCATTCAGACAACAGGAGCTGGCTAACAAGCCGAGCGGATACATAATGCGATATGCAGTGCGCTCGGAGGGCGTGGCAAAAAAAAAAAGAAACGTAAAAACTTAAAATCGATTTTTGGACAATTTGAATCGATTTAGAATCGCAAGGACCAGGGGTGTTTTTAGGGTTTAGACACATCAGGGGCTTTAGCCCAGATCCCTTATTCCCCCTCTGTCCTCTTTAAAAAATGAAGATAAGATAAACCTTTATTTGTCCCACAATGGGGAAATTCACAAAAATTGCCCTTACATGAGAGTATTTATCCATTTTTCAAACTGTTATTACATTCATTTTGTTTAATCATTTATTAGTTATATTGGATAAAATTTATTTATATATGAAATGTACTATCTGTCAGGGGCAGCACGGTGGCTTTGTGGTTAGCATGTTCGCCTCTCAGCACTAGGGATTCCCGGTTCGAATCCCCATTTGGTTAGAGTTTACATGTTCTCCCCGTGTCCGCGTGGGTTTCCTCCGGGTTCTCCGGTTTCCTCACACAGTCCAAAAACATGGATCAAGTCAATTGAATTCTCCAAAATTGCCCCATATAAACTGTGTGTGTGTGAGTGAGTGTGTGCCCAGCGATGGATTGGCACCCTGTCCTGAGTCTATCTGCCCAGCGCCCGAGACATTCTCCCCTGGATGGGCACGGAGAACCCCACTGCAACCCTAATAGAGGATAAAGCGGGAGATAATGAATGAATGAATGAATGTATCTGTCAGCAGTGGAGAGCACATTCAGTTCTAATAAATGAATCCGTTTTATGAGTCAGTCGCAGATACATTTACATTACATTAGATCATTTAGCAGATGCTTTTATCCAAAGCGACTTACAAAGTGAGCACAGGGTTAATCACAACATCCCTGGAGCAATGAGGGTTAAGGGTCTTGCTCAAGGACCCACATTGGTATCTTCAGTGGACCTGGGTTTTGAACCCACAACCTTCTGATTGATAGTCCAGCACCCTAACCACTGAGCTACTGAACCAAAGTGAGACAGTTTTAAGTTTTTTAAGGTTTTGCGTTAAATACCGTAACAGTGTGCACCAAGGAAAAATTCTGACGGTTTCTGAAAGCTGAGAAGCTGCTCTTTACAGCCAACACACAGTTATTACGGTAACTTTACTCCCGATATTGGTGAAAGAAATCTGTCTCCCTCACACACACACACACACACACAAGCACAAACAGCTGACGGTCACTCCATCGTTCGGTCCCGCTGCTGGAGGAGAGGCTGCAGAGAAAGCCGGTCTCATTTGATCCGGGGCTACTGACAAAACATCCCGGGCTACAGCCCTGAAAACGCAGGTTTAACGACACGCCTGGCTAGGACTACGAATCGCGATCCTTTAAAGAATCGATTTTTTTCAGCACCCCTAGCGGACAGGCATGTACCCTGTGCCCTGAGCACATTCCGATGATTCGGAGATGAAATGAGACCCGATACATGTGAAGCTGTTGGAACCATAGTGACCCCAGCACATCGTCTGTCTTCAGCAAATCTCCCGCAGTGACCCAGTTTCAGTCCGAGCCTTCAGTGGCAATAAACCCGCATCCACATTCAGAAAGCTGCATCAACCAGAGCATTCGAAAGCACCTAAATATGCCATCACGCCGGGGTTTTCCTCCAAATGTTAAATCTGAAAGGTTGGATTTCACGGACGGTTTTAGTGGAAGATGTGGCTGCCGATAGGACAGAGAGAAGTAAGGGAAGACAAAGGAAGACTGGCAGCAAAGAACAAAAAGAGAACAGGGGAGCTAAAGGAGGGAAAGAAACGACGTGGAGAACATTAGAGAGGGAGACAGATAAATAGAGACAGGTCAGAGAGCCGAGCAGGAGATAAGGGCGCTGGATAAGGAGAGAGATAGCGAGCGGGCGAGCGAGAGAGAGAGC
>JAFMOD010000935.1:143882-147693 GCA_019802435.1 Corydoras maculifer
ATATATATTTTTGTGAATTCTCTTGAACCCAAGCTGGCTGCTGACCTCCTGTTTTAAACTGCAGAAATAAATTTGCTCTCCGGACTCCAGCCAAGGCTCGGGTTTTCCCTCCGAAATGCTTTGAAATGAGATGACGCTAAGATCTTGGATCCTTAAGATTAAGGTAAAATGGTTGTACGTGATGCTACGTGATGTTCTAGAGTCATTTAAACCCCACATATATAATTCATGACATCTGACAGGTTGGAGGCAGGAACGGGGATTTCTACCGGCACACGGGTGGCTGGAGTTTAGTCCACTATGGATGTCGGGTTAATAAATGTTCTCTCTTTCAGAATGCTGTGCAAAATAATGGAGGTGCAAAATAATCATCCATCCATCCATTATCTTACGCACTATCCTGTATTAGGGTCGTGGGGGGGGGGGGTTCCCCATGCCCATCCAGGGGAGAACGTTTCAAGCGCTGGGCAGATATATAATCTATCACTGGGCACAGTCTCACACACACGAACACACTCTATATGGGGCAATTTGGAGAATTCAATTCACCTTGAATCCCTGTTTTGGGACTGTGGGAGGAAAACCAGAGAACCCAGTGAAAACCAACGTGGACACGGGGAGAACATGGAAACTCCACCCAGATTGGGATTCAAACTGGGAATCCCTAGCACTGAGAGGAGAACATGCCAACCACTAAGCCACTGTGCTGCCCGCAAAATAATTCATCCATCCATCCATTATCTTCCGCTTTATCGTCTACTAGGGTTTCGGGGGGTTCCCGATGCCCATCCAGGGGAGAACGTTTCAAACGCTGGGCAGATATATGATCTATCACTGGGCACACTCACACACACACACAATCTATATGGGGCAATTTGGAGAACTCAATAGACTTGATCCATGTTTTTGGACTGTGGGAGGAAACCCGAGAACCCGAAGGAAACCCACACGGACACGGGGAGAACATGGAAACTCCACCCAGAATCCCTAGTGCTGAGAGGAGAACATGCTAATCATTAAGCCACCGTGCCACTCGCAAAATAATCATTCATTCATTCATTAGGGTCGCGGTGGGGTTCCCCATGCCCATCCAGGGAAGAACGTCTCGGGCGCTGGGCAGATAGACCCAGGACAGGGCGCCAATCCATCGCTGGGCACACACTCACTTACACAGACACACTCTATATGGGGCAATTTGGAGAATTCAATTAACTTGATCCATGTTTTTGGACTGTGGGAGGAAACCGGAGAACCCGGAGGAAACCCACGCAGACACGGGGAGAACATGGAAACTCCACCCAGATGGGGAGCAAAATAATCATAAAATGTTAAATAAAACAATTACTGCTATAAAAAGAAGTGCAGTATATAAAAATGATATAAAAATATATAGAAATCACACAGACATCAAATCAGCAGTGGAGCTCACCCAAGTGAACAGCAAGCGAAACCAGGACACAGATTTCAGATACGGAGAGAAAAGTCCCCGAAGTCCCAAAGTCAATGCACCGGCTTACAGAGACGAAATAACGAGCTCATGTGTGAGGTTTGATGAGGGAGCTGCCTACATCACATGTTCCACAGTTTACTGCAGAACACTGCTGCTGGGACGGTGAAAAGAAGCCGCCTACATGACAGGAGCAGCCCAGAGTGGAGGAGGGGTGGAGGGGTGGAGGTGAACATTGGGACAAAAGCACCAATAATTATTATGTCTTTAAAATTATGTTTAGGGTTGCTAAAGCCTATCCCTGCACATACTGGGTAACAGTCAGGGAAGCACTCTGGACTCACACACACACACACACACACACAGACACACACACACACACACACACAGACACACACACACACATATATATATATATATATATATTTATATTTCTACACTAGAGATGAGACGATTATAGTCTATCTTAGAGCTCTCTCTCTCACACACATACACATACATGCATATATATATATATTCATTCATTCATTGTCTCCCACTTTATCCTCTATTAGGGTCGCGGTGGGGTTCCCCATGCCCATCCAGGAAAGAACGTTTCGGGCGCTGGGCAGATAGACCCATGACAGGGCGCCAATCCATTGCTGGGCACACACTCACTCACACACACACTCTTTATGGGGCAATTTGGAGAACTCAATTGACTTGATCCATGTTTTTGGACTGTGTGTATATGTGTGTGTGTGTGTGTGTTTACATTAAATAAACAACAATTTACATTAAATAAACAACATTGGTAATAGGACATTGTTCCGGTAATTTTTGATAAGGATAATTAATGGATATGAATTGTAATATCATGATAATTTATAACTCATCCATATTGTACACAAAAATATATATTTATACACATGTATACAAATATTAGAGACACACACACACACGTATATATATATATATATATATATATATATATATATATATATATATATATATATATATATATATATATATATATCCAGGGGAGAATGTTTCATGTGCTGGGCAGATACACCCAGGACAGGATGCCAAACACAATTTGGGGCAGTTTGGAGAATTCAATTGACCTTGATCCATGTTTTTAGACTGTGGGAGGAAACCGGAGAACCCTGAGGAAACCCACATGGACACGAAGAGAACATGGAAACTCCACCCAGATTGGGATTCGAACCTGGAATCCCTAGTGCTGAGAGGAGAAGATGCCATATATATATATATAATTATATATATATATATATAGACACAGGTCTTCATTGTACATGACTTTTCAAGTCACTCTATCGTTTCTGAATCCCCAAAACCGACATCCAGAGTAAAGTAAGTGATTATTATTCTGCAGAATTCGTGACAGCAGTGAAGAAGTAGAGCAGTCAGTAAAAACAGCAGTCGGCGGCACAGCAGCTCTTCAAATTGCTCTGCATCAAATAAGTCCGAACCTACAGTCGAGACGAGTTTCTGTATCTCTTTGAAAAAGCCTGAAAATCATGTTAGTGGCTGGAAATCATTTGGGGCCCTGGGAAAAGCGCCGTGAATGAATTTCTATTCCGCTTTCCCTTGATGGAGCTTCTCAGCCAAGCCAGAGATTTAAAAGACATTCAGTCCTTCGGTGCACGCTGGAAATAGAAAAACACAAATATCCACATTACGGTTGGACCATTTAAAGCCTGCTTCAGCTCAGATAAAGCTCCAGACGTTCCGATTTTCTCGGAAAGATTCAAAAGACACGCGTCTGCTCGCAAGTAGCAAAGAATCACCGAATAAACCTCATCATCTACAATACAGAGTTCCTCTAGAGGACCGCTGAGCAGGTGCAGAGGTGTAGCTGCAGAATAATGAGGCTTAGAATGGGGATGTGTGAAGAACATGCCAAACACATGGTATTAACAAAGGTATTAATCATTTAAAAGAATATTATTAAGGGCGGCACGGTGGCTCAATGGTAAGCATGTTCTCCTCTCAGAGCTGAGGATCCCGGTTGGAATCCCAATCTGGGTGGAGTTCTCCCCGTGTCCGTGTGGGTTTTTTCCGGGTTCTCCAGTTTCCTCCTGCAGTCCAAAAACATGGATTAAAGGTAAAGTAAATGCTCTAAATTGCCCCATATAAAGTGTGTGTGTCTGTGTGAGTGTGTGTGTCTGTCCTGGGTGTATCTGCCCCTCGATCCTAATAGAGGATTCAGTGGAAAATAATAAATAAATTAATAAATAATAATATTTAAATTCCTTAATAGCACATTGTTCCGGGCGCTGGGCAGATACACCCGGGACAGGACACCGATCTATCGCTGGGCATACACTCACTCACACAGACACCCTCTATATGGGGCAAATT
>JAFMOD010000935.1:148545-165174 GCA_019802435.1 Corydoras maculifer
CCAATTTAGAGCATTCAATTCACCTTGAATCCATGTTTTTGGAAAGTGGAAGGAAACCGGAGAACCTGGAGAAAACCCACGTGGACACGGGGAGAACATGGACAGTCCACTCAGATTGGGATTCGAACCTGGATCACCAGCACTGAAAGGAGAGCTCTAAATTGCCCCTAAATAGTGTGTGTGAGTGAATGAGCGATAAATTGGCACCCTGTCCTGGTTGGATCTGAGTGGGTTTCTTCCGGGTTCTCCTCCCACAGTCCAAAAACATGGATCAAGGGCAATTGAATTCTCCAAATTGCCCCATATAGAGTGTGTCTGTGTGACTGAGTGAGCCCAGCGATGGATTGGCTCCCTGTCCTGGGTGTATCTGCCCAGCGCCCGAAACATTCTCCCCTTGATGGGCATGGAAACCCCCCCATGACCCTAATAGAGGATAAAGCGGATGAATGAATAACTAATTAATAATCAAACAAAATAAATGTAACAACAGTCTGAAAATGGATAACAACACTCATCAAAGGGCACCTTTTAAAGAGGACCGAGGGGGAATAAGGGCTCCCCCGATGTTTCTAAACCCTAAAACGCCCCTGATACAGAGAGCACAACAACATCAGGCATCAGAACGGAAAACACGAAGCACAGTTTCTTGTGAATCGAAAGTTTCAAAGTTCCAGCGTGAGAAATGCAGCTTTCGGCTTCAGCACACCTGTATAAGTGCTTGAACTTGCCAGGAAACAGGAAGTTTTCGGCTTCTGGGATTTAAAAAAAAAAAAAAGAGTGAAATAGAGGGTTGGGGGAAGAAGCCGTACGCTTGTCTTCCTCGGTGGATTTGTGCGGATCCGTAGCGCTCGCCGGAGCCTGGGTTTGATTAATGTGAACCCTGGTGGCTTTTTTCTCATATTTGCTTGTCATTTTTATATTCGCTCCAGTGTCCTGTCAGCAGACTGGCTGGAGAAATATGCTTGACTCGGCAGAATCGGTCCTTCCCCGTGCTTTTCGCAGTCGTAAATATGTATTTGATCATCATTTGTCATGTCTCCGTGGAGACCGGAGGCTGATCATCAGTGGATTAGATAACGGTGAGACAGGGAGAAGGTTTGTCGGTGTGTGTGTCTGATCTTAATCTAAACTAAGACTGTGTTTCATGAGCTCAGGTTAATCCAGCTGCCTGGCTTTGTCTGCAAAGCTCTCTGACGAGGAGAGAGAGCGGCGAGCGGCGCGCCGCGAGAAGAGACTCTTCTTTTTATTGCCTATCTGATAGGATTGTCACGGCGGAACGCAGTCACCCGGCTGAAGGCCGAATATCGGAGACACATACATCACCCGGCGCGGCAGAAAGAAAAGACGAGGCAGACAGGAGAAGTGCCCGCTCTCTGCATCCTGCTCCCTCTTTGTGTTCACCCCCCACTTATTCATCCTCCACTGATGGCCGAGCGCAGAGAAGCCTGAAGTTCTGCCAGATCAGCTCTGAGGTTTGCTTCGTACCCCGAGAATGGACGGATGTGGACCTCATTCATTCAGGATCTTCTGCTTTGTCCTCCGCTAGGGTCACGGGGGGGGGGGTGTCCCACATCCAGGGGAGAACGTTTTGGGCGCTGGGCAGATACACCCTGGACATTGGACACAAACGCACTCTATGGGGCAATTTAGAGCATTCAATTCACTCACACATACACTATATACACTATGGGGGCAATTTAGATAGGCGTCTGGGCACAGGGGAACTTTGGACTGTGGAATGAATACAACACCCAGGACAGGGTGCCAATCCATGGCTGGGCACAGTCACTCACACATACACCCATTATATGAGGCAATTTAGAGTATTTCACTTACCTTGAATCCATGTTTTTGGAAAGTGGGAGGTAACCGGAGAACCCGGAGAAAACCCACGTGGACACGGGGAGAACATGGAAACTCCACCCAGATCGGGATTCGAACCTGGATCCCCAGCACTGAGAGGAGAGCTCTAAATTGCCCCTAGTGTGTGTGAGTGAATGAGTATGCCCAGTGATAGATTGGCACCCTGTCCTGGTTGGATCTGGGTGAAGTTTCCATGTTCTCCTCATGTCCTCGTGGGTTTCCTCCGGGTTCTCCGGTCTCCTCCCACAGTCCAAAAACATGGATCAAGTCAATTGAATTCTCAAAATTGCCCCAAATAGAGTGTGTTTGTGTGTTCTGCCAAAAGTTCTGCCAAATCAGCTCTGAGGTTTGCTTCGTACCCTGAGAGCGTATGGATGTGGACCTCATTCATTCAGGATCTTCTGCTTGATCCTCTACTAGGGTCACGGGGGGGCAGAGGGGGGGTGTCCCACATCCAGGGGAGAACGTTTTGGGCGCTGGGCAGATACACCCTGGACACTGGAGACAAATGTACTCTATGGGGCAATTTGGAGCATTGCCCCTTGACCCTAGTAGAGGAATAAGTGGAAGATAATGGATGGATGGATATTCTGAGAAAGCAGCATTGTGGCTTAGTGGTTAGCATGTTCTCCTCTCAGCGCTGGGGATTCCGGGGGATTCTCAGTGCTGTTCGAATCCCAATCTGGGTGGAGTTTCCATGTTCTGACCGTGTCCGCATGGGTTTCCTCTGGGTTCTCCAGTTTCCTCCCACAGTCCAAAAACATGGATTGGAGGTAATTTGATTCCTCTAAATTGCCCCATATATATAGTGTGTATGTGTATGTGTGTCCAGCAATAGATTAACACCCTGTCCTGAGTGTTTCTGCCCAGTGACCCTAGTAGAGAATTAAGCGGAAGATAATGAATGGAGGACAGGAGGAAACTTTTAAACAGGTTGCCATCACACAGAGAACACACACACACACACACACACACACATGTTCGCTCCTCTCAAAACATGGATTTAAGGTCAATTGGATGCTCTAAATTGCCCCTATATAGTGAGTGTGTGAGTGATGGATTGGCATCCTGTCCTGGGTGTATCTGCCCAGCGCCTGAAACGTTCTCCACCCCTCCACACTCACCGCCTTATGTGAAATGAATGAATGAATGAATGAATGGTTATGTTCACAACGTGTGGGAACCCTCCACAGCAACTTATTATGTAGTAAATAGTAATCCGCATGCATTTCGAAAGGAATTTGCCCCATAGAAATGAAGGCAAGTTGGTTAATGGACAGGCAAATCGCTAATCAAACACAATGTGTAACTATCTATCTGTTAGAGCCCCCTTTGCAGCAAGTGTCCGTGTCCTGTCACCCCGGCATGTGTCAGCAACATCGGCGGCTCAAATTCTTGGTGGGATGCGTGCATGTCTCTGTGACGGAAGGTCATGTGATGGGCCGGGCCGGGAAATTGTGTGCAATCAGCGAGTGGTGCGGTGGGTGCAGCCGTGCGAGGCGTGAGCGATGCCGACACAGCTGTGTATTAGCTCTACACGTGTATGCACTCAGAGCCATCAGCCCAGACACAGTAATGGAAAACTCATGTCTTATCAAACGCACCTGTCAGTCAGGGGGGCGTCGGCGTGGAGACGGGATGTGCGCGGGCGTGTGTGCGGGCGCGCCGTGCCGTGCAGTCGTCTGCTCTTTAGGCTGAGTGCGTTGACTAGTCAATAATATTAAGCTACTGAACGGTGGCTGCTCTCCCAGCCGACAGTTTCATGAGGTTAGGCGGCGGCTCCGGCGCGCTGCAGGGTTTTATGGCTTCATGCCCAACGCCTGAGGGGTTGCCGCAGCAGAGAACACGTGTTCGGAGGGATCCCTGCGAAACAGAGGGCTGCACGGCGACGGTGTGAACACATTATCACTGCTCACTCACACAGACACACTCTATATGGGGCAATTTGGAGCCTTCCATTTACCTTGAATACGTTTTTGGACTGTGTGAGGCAACCGGAGAACCCGGAGGAAACCCACACGGACACGGGGAGGACATGGAAACTCCACCCAGATTGGGTGGAGGAGAACATGCTAACCTCTAAGCCACCGTGCCTTTTATTATCCACGTTACACATTGACAAAGAAAAGATTTACCCCCCTGATGCGCTTTGTACCTCGGACAGCAAACTTTCCTCTCACAGTAAAAAAACATGGATTTAAGGTGATTTGAATGCTCTAAGTTGCCCCATATAGTGTGTGTGCCTGTGTGAGTGAGTGTGTGCCCAGTGATAGATTGGCGCCCTGTCCTGGGTGTATCTGCCCAGCGTCCAAAACGTTCACAGGTGCGCTGGAGGGTTTTATATATGATTGGCAGTCTATCTAGTTTTTCCATCCATCCATCCATTATCTTGTTTTATCCTCTATTAGGGTCGTGTGTGTGTGTGTGTGTGTGTGTGTGGTGGGGGGGGGGTTCCTCATGTCCATCCAGGTCGAGAACGTTTCGGGTGCTGTGTAGATACACCCAGGACAGGGCGCCAATCTATTGCTGGGCACACACTCACTCACACAAACACACTCTATATGGGGCAATTTGGAGAATTCAATTGACCTTGATCCACGTTTTTGAACTGTGTGAGGAAACCGGAGAACCGGGAGGAAACCCACACAGACACGAGGAGGAAATGGAAACTCCACCCAGATTGGGATTCGACCCAACCACTAAGTCACCGTGCCGCCCTCATCTCATTATCTCATTTCACTAAATTGTCTACAAGGTCATGGGAGGGGATTGGGGCGCTGGGCAGATACACCCAGAATAGGGCGCCAATTTATCGCTGGGCACACACATTCTCTCACACACACATACACCATTGGGGGCAATTTAGATAGGCGACTGGGGATAGTGGACCTTTGGACTGTGGAATAAATGTGACACCCAGGACAGGGCGCCAATATATCACTGAACACACTCACACACAGAAAAATACTCTATATGGGGCAATTTGGGACATTCCTTTTACCTTGAATCCATGTTTTTGGACTGTGGGGGGAAACCGGATAACTCGGAGGTAACCCATGTGGAAACGGGGAGAACATGGAAACTCCACCCAGATTGGGATTCGACCCTGGATCCGCAGCACAAAGAGGAGAACATGCTAATCACTCATGCCGCCCTCATCTCATTATCTTTCACTTAATCATATACAAGGTCATGTGAGAGGGTTGAGGTGCTGGGCAGAAACACCTAGAACAGGGTGCCAATCTATTGCTGGGCACACACTCACTCACACAAACACACACTACTGTATATGGGGCGATTTAGAGCATTCAATATACCTTAAATCCATGTGTTTTGGACTGTGGGTAGAACTCGGAGAAAACCCACATGAACATGTGGAGAACATGGAAACCCCACCCAGATTGGGATTCGACCCTGGATCCCCGGCGCCGAGAGGAGAACATGCCAACCACTAAGCCACCGTGCCACCCCAGCTGTATCTCAATGTTATCGAATTGCGATCACCTGCATTTCTTCATACAGTATATCATCAGAAGCTCCTGCTTTCCCATCTCCAGTGAATGAAACCGGAGAACCCGGAGGAAACCCACGCAGACATGGGGAGAACATGAAAACTCCACCCAGATTGAGAATCGAACCGGGAATCCCTAGCGCTGAGAGGAGAACATGCTAATCACTAAGCCACCGTGCCTTATTAATTAATCAGTTATGTAAATTAGCAGAGGTGGCTTGGTGGTTGGCATGTTCTCCTCTCTGCACTAGGGATTCCCTGTTTGAATCCCAATGTGGGTGGGGTATCCATGTTCTCCCCATGTCTGCATGGGTTTCCTCCTCCAGTCCGAATAGATAAATTCAAGGTAAATTAATTCAGTCAGTCATTATCTTCCGCTTTATCCTCCACTAGGGTCGGGGGAGGGGAGGGGAGGGGGTTCTCCAAGCACATCCAGGGGAGAACGTTTCGGGCGCTGAGTACATACACCCAGGACAGGGCGCCAATCTATCACTGGACACACACTCACATAGACATACACACTCTATATGGGGCAATTTAGAGCTTTTAATTTACCCTAAATCCATGGTTTTGGACTTTGGGGGGGGGGGGGGGGGGGGGGGGGGGGGGGGGGGGGGGGGGGGGGGGGGGGGGGGGGGGGGGGGGGGGGGGGGGGGGGGGGGGGGGGGGGGGGGGGGGGGGCAATGTGGGTGGGGTATCCATGTTCTCCCCATGTCTGCATGGGTTTCCTCCTCCAGTCCGAATAGATAAATTCAAGGTAAATTAATTCAGTCAGTCATTATCTTCCGCTTTATCCTCCACTAGGGTCGGGGGAGGGGAGGGGAGGGGGTTCTCCAAGCACATCCAGGGGAGAACGTTTCGGGCGCTGAGTACATACACCCAGGACAGGGCGCCAATCTATCACTGGACACACACTGACATAGACATACACACTCTATATGGGGCAATTTAGAGCTTTTAATTTACCCTAAATCCATGGTTTTGGACTTTGGAAGGAAACCGGAGAACCCGGAGGAAACCCACGCGGACACGGGGAGAACATGGAAACTCCACCCAGATGGGGATTGGAACCGGGAATCCCTAGCGCGTGAGGAGAACATGCTAATCACTAAGCCACCGTGCCTTATTAATTAATCAGTTATGTAAATTAGCAGAGTTGGCTTGGTGGTTGGCATGTTCTCCTCTCTGCACTAGGGATTCCCTGTTTGAATCCCAATGTGGGTGGGGTATCCATGTTCTCCCCATGTCTGCATGGGTTTCCTCCTCCAGTCCGAATAGGTAAATTAATTCAGTCAGTCATTATCTTCCGCTTTATCCTCCACTAGGGTCGGGGGAGGGGAGGGGAGGGGGTTCTCCAAGCACATCCAGGGGAGAACGTTTCGGGCGCTGAGTACATACACCCTGGACAGGGCGCCACAGTCACTCGCATAGACACACGCTATATGGGGCAATTTAGAGCATTTAATTGAAATCCATGGTTTTGGACTTTGGAAGGAAACCGGAGAACCCGGAGGAAACCCACGCGGACACAGGGAGAACATGGAAACTCCACCCAGATGGGGATTGGAACCGGGAATCCCTAGCGCTGAGAGGAGAACATGCCAACCACTAAGCCACCGTGCCGCCCATTTTAAGTAACAATAAGAACCACTTCTCCCCGAGACTTGGGAAAAACAGTGGGAACTGGTGTGAAAGGCTGCGAAACGGACGGCAGCCTCCCGTCCCTGACCTCCGCCCTGCGACGGGAATGCGGCTGCGGCGGCTGAACGTCACTCGTCTGAACGTCTTGAGCCTCACACAGCGGAGCCTCATTATCCTCCCAACATCACAACGCATCAGCATCCAGCCGGCGCCAGCGCCACACACACATGGCCGCCACTGCGGGCAAATCGGGAGTGTGTATGGAGGTAATGAGACCGAGCCGTGCACTCACACCACCACCACCTCCGCTGTTAGACACTAACAACTGTGTGCGCCCGAGGCTAGGCCACGAGACTGGCAGCAGGAGCGCGAGATGGAGAGACAGGGGATGGAGCCTACCTAACTAGCTCATCCTTAACATATCATAGTGTGTGCATGGATGCATGTGTGTGAGGGTGCTTGTGGAAGGCAGACTCAGTCAGCGCTTTGGCAGGTACTCCCACAGGGTGAGCGGGATGCATCGGGTGCCGCAGATTTACTGCCTATTAGTGGTACGTTCAGCAAGCCTTCGTCCTTAACAGTAATAACAGATGCTATTAATTAATCCATCCATCCATTATCTTCCGCTGAATCCTCTATTAGGGTCGGGGGTGGAGGGGGGGGGGTTCTCCATGCCCATCCAGGGGAGACCGTTTTAGGCGCTGGGCAGATACACTCAGGACAGGACGCCAATCTATCGCTGGGCACACACGCACTTACATATACACATTCACACAAACACACTCTATATGGGGCAATTTGGAGAATTCACAATTGACTTGATCCATGTTTTTGGACTGTGGGAGGAAACCATTTCGGGCGCTGGGCAGATACACCCAGGACAGGACACCAATTTATCACTGTGCCCACACACACTCACACAAACACACTCTATGTGGGGCAATTTGGAGAATTCAATAGACTTGATCCATGTTTTTGGACTGTGGGAGGAAACCGGAGAACCCGGAGGAAACGCACATGGACACAGGGAGAACATGGAAACTCCACCCAGATTGGGATTTGAACCTGGAATCCCTACTGCTGAAAGGAGAACATGCCAACCACTGTGCATTATTAATTAATTATTTATTTATATTAGCAGAGGTGGCTTGGTGGTTTGCATGTTCTCCTCTCAGTGCTGGGGAGATCCAGGTTCGAATCCCAATCTGGGTGGAGTTTCCATGTTCTCCCTGTGGGTTTCCTCCGGGTTCTCTGGTTTTCTTCCACAGTCCAAAAGGTAAATTGAATGCTCTAAATTGCCCCATATAGAGTGTGTTTGTGTGTGTTTGGCGTCCTGTCCTGGGTGTATTTGGCCAGCACCTGAAACGTTCTCCACTGGATGGGCATGGGGAACCTGCCCGCAACCCTAATCAAGGATTGAGAAGAAGTTAAAGAATGAATGAACATTCAAAAACAAATGTAAACATACATACACACGCAATGTGAATTAACAAGCATTTACTTACTATATGGGGCAATTTAGAACATTCAATTTACCTTGAGATGACACTGTGGTTTAGTCGTTAGTATGTTCTCCTCTCACTGCTGGAGATCCCGGTTCGAATCCCAAACTGGGTGGAGTGTCCATGTTCTCCCCGTGTCTGTGAGGGTTTCCTCCGGGTTCTCCGGTTTCCTCCCACAGTCCAAAAACATGGATTTAAGGTAAATTAAAAGCTCTAAATTGCCCCATATAGAGAGTGTCTATGCGAGTGAATGTGCTCAGTGATGGATTGGCAACCTGTCCTGGGTGTATCTGCCCAGCGCCCGAAACATTAGAAACGTTGCATGGAGAACCTCCTCCCCCCCTCCTCCTGACCCTAGTGGAGGATAAAGCAGAAGATAATGACTGACTGAATGAATTAACCTTGAAGCCATGTATTTGGACTGCAGGAGGAAACCCACGCGGACACGGAGAGAACATGGAAACTCCACCCAGTTTGGGATTCGAACCGGGCTTCCCAACGCTGAGAGGAGAACATGCCAACCACTAAGCCATCATGCCTTGAATGTTATTTTTCGAACCGAAATGTGTTTGGTTTGTGTTCTAAAAAGTGGGTCGCGACGTGATGACCATGAGAACAGTTGAGAACCCCATTGGTACGCCGCACGTCCCACACGTGGCGGACATGAGGTTCCTCGTAACGAAAGCTGAAGTAATTGAACCAATCGGAATGAGGGAAAAAGTTTCCATAAATACCCGCTCGCAGTAAAGCCCACAACGAGTTGGAGGACGCATCAGGAATTTAATGAACTGGCAGCGGAGTTGTTCTCCCTCGGCGGCAGGGAGCTGCACATTTCGTCGCCTCCGGTGAGTGCAGCCCTATTTCCAGACCCCGCGCTCATCCCGGCAGGAAATGAGGCTTTTCAAAAAAACAGCCTAAAAATTGCCTGCGCGGAAACGTCTCTGGGACAGGACGCGGCACCTGTCAGGCCATTTCTGCTCGTGGTCAAAATAACCACGCTGGAACCTGTCCTGGCGCCGCTGAGCGCCGGGGAACGCTGGGAGGTGAGCGTCCGTGCAGACAGGAACGTCAGGGCTACTTGCCAAAAGCCGACGGTAACGAACGCCTAATGACAATCTTCCTCACCGAGCGCCGTTCCTCATCCACCACAGGCGCAGCGTCCATGGACCGCCAGACCAATAACGGAACCAGCGTGGAACCACACGGGCCGAAAAACG
The DNA here is from genome assembly GCA_019802435.1 of Corydoras maculifer. Classification (NCBI taxonomy): domain Eukaryota; kingdom Metazoa; phylum Chordata; class Actinopteri; order Siluriformes; family Callichthyidae; genus Corydoras; species Corydoras maculifer. Next base: position 158,280 of record JAFMOD010000935.1, read on the forward strand.
CAGAACCGGGGGTTTGAACCGTGATTTCATCCATCCATCCATCCTTTATCCTCTACTAGGGTCGCGGGGGGGTTCTCCGTGCCCATCCAGGAGAGAACATTTCGGGCGCTGACCAGATAGACCCAGGACAGGGTGCCTTTCTATTACTGTGCCCACACACACTCACACAAACACACTCTATATGGGGCAATTTGGAGAACTCAATTGACTTGATCCATGTTTTTGGACTGTGGGAGGAAACCGGAGAACCCGGTTATAACGGATGCTATTAATTAATTCATCCATCCATTTTCTTCTGCTTTATCGTCTACTAGGGTCGCGGGGGGGGGGGTGTTCTCCATGCCCATTCAGGGGAGAATGTCTCAGGCGCTGGGCAGATACACCCAGGACAGGATGCCAATCTATCGCTGGGCACACACTCACTTACACATACACACTCACACAAACACACTCTATATGGGGCAATTTGGAGAATTCAATTGACTTGATCCATGTTTTTGGACTGTGGGAGGAAACCATTTCGGGCGCTGGGCAGATAGACCAGGACAGGACGCCAATCTATCGCTGGGCACACACGCACTCACGCGTACACACTCTATATGGGGCAATTTGGAGAACTCAATTGACTTGATCCATGCTTTTGGACTGTGGGAGGAAACCGGAGAACCCGGAGGAAACCCACATGGACACGGGGAGAACATGGAAACTCCACCCATAACGGAACCAGCGTGGAACCACACGGGCTGCACGGAAAAACGCAGAACCGGGGGTTTAAACCGTGATTTCATCCATCCATCCATCTTTTATCCTCTACTAGGGTCGCGGGGGGGTTCTCCGTGCCCATCCAGGAGAGAACGTTTCGGGCGCTGACCAGATAGACCCAGGACAGGGTGCCTTTCTATTACTGTGCCCACACACACTCTATAAGGGGCAATTTAGAGAACTCAATTGACTTGATCCATGTTTTTGGACTGTGGGAGGAAACCGGAGAACCCGGAGGAAACCCACATGGACACGGGGAGAACATGGAAACTCCACCCAGATTGGGATTTGAACCGGGAATCCCTAGTGGTCAGACAACACCACTGCACTTTATTAAAAAGGACAGAGCAGACTGTATCTGCTGAGGAGACTAAGGTCGTTTGGGGTGCGGGGGCCACTCCTGAGGACCTTCTTTGACACTGTGGTTGCATCAGCCATTTTTTATGGAGTGCTTTGCTGGGGCAGCAGCATCCCGAATGCAGACAGGAACAGACTGGACAAACTAATTAGGAAGGTCTAGTTCTGTCCTGGGGGAACGCTTAGACCCAGTGCAGGTGGTGGGAGACAAGAGGATGCTAAACAAGCTAGCAACTCTTATGGACAATGAATCCCACCCCATGTTTGAGACTCTAGCAGCACTGGGCAGCATCTTCAGTGACAGGCTACATCATCCGAAGTGTTTCAGGGAGCGTTACCACAGGTCCTTCATTCCTGCTGCAGTTAGACTGTCCAATCAGCTCTGTCCCCCACTCCAAACCAAACTAAGAGTAACTGCAATACATGTATCATTGGGCGGCACGGTGGCTTAGTGGTTAGCATGTTCTCCTCTCAGCACTAGGGATTCCCGGTTCAAATCCCAATCCGGGTGGAGTTTCCATGTTCTCCCCGTGTCCGCGTGGGTTTCCTCGGGGTTCTCCGGTTTCCCCCACAGTCCAAATACATGGATCAAGTCAATTGAATTCTCCAAATTGCCCCATATAGAGTGTGTCTGTGTGAGTGTCCAATGGATTAGTGTCCTGTCCTGGGTGTATCTGCACAGCGCCCAAAATGTTCTCCCCTGGATGGGCATGGGGAATCCCCCCCCGCCCCCTGCGACCCTACTAGAGGATAAAGCGGAACATAATGGATGAATGGTATTGTAAGATGTGTTGAATAAAAGTATCTGTGGCCTCCCCGTGTCCGCATGGGTTTCCTCCGGGTTCTCCGGTTTCCTCCCACAGTCCAAAAAACATGGATCATGGTCAATTGAATTCTCCAAATTGCCCCATATAGATTGTGTGTGTGTCAGTGAGTGAGTGTCACGTGATAGATGTCCTGGGTGTGTCTGCCCAGCGCCCAAAATGTTCTCCCCTGGATGGGCACCCCCCCCCCATCCCCGGACCATAATAGAGGATAAAGCAGAAAATAATGGATGGATGGATATTAGTTCACTTCAGCATGATCCCTCTGACAGACCTTAGATCCCCGCCCCCACCCCACCCCCACCCCACGTTAGCTGCTCACATGTAGACCGGAGCAGAGATTAAAGATTAAAACCTCACCCTCCGAATTCGGTTTGGTTTTCGGGCAAAACCTCATCAAAGAGGCGGAACAATGAAAGAAGGTGGACTTCAAAACAACTCCTTGGCTGAGCAGCGTGGCGTGGCGTGTTTGCAGATATCCGTGTGCATTTGGAAGAGAAATGTGCAGCACTGTACAGCCATCAGAAGAGCCATCAGTAAAGGAGAACCCACTCATCATCCAGCTCAATGGACCACTATACTCCGTCACTGCCAGAGGGCTGAGTGGGTCTGAGAGATTCATGCTGAGTGCTGTCGAAGCCTCTCTGGTTGCCAGAAGACACACGACCTTGTTTTTCGCCGCTTCTCCAGCCGCCCCATCTGCAGAGTTACCGCCGTTATTTTACCCAGAAATCAGCAGGAGGAGCCGTTCTATTAATGATGGTGGCGCCAGTTATAACACTTCATTCATTAACATTGTGGGGGGGGGGGGGTTGGGGGGTTATTGTTTCGGGCGCTGGGCAGATACACCCAGGACAGGGTCCAATCCATATGCACGCACTCACTTACACACCCACACTATATAGGGGCAATTTTTAAAGCAAACAATTGACCTTAAATCCATGTTTCTGGGAATCCAGGTTCGAATCCCATGGAGTTTCCATGTTCTCCCCGTGTCCACATGGGTTTCCTTCAGGTTCTCGGGTTTTCTCCGACAGTCCAAAAACATGGATTCAAGGTAAGTTGAATGCTCTAAATTGCCCCATGAGAGGTGAATGAGTGTTCGCCCAGTGATAGATTGGGACCCTGTCTTGGGCGTATCTGCCCAGCACCCGAAACGTTCTCCCCTGAACGTTCTCCCCTGATGCATGGGGCATCCAGGATTGAATCCCGATCTGGGTGGAGTTTCCATGTTCTCCCCGTGTCCGCATGGGTTTCTTTCAGGTTCTCCGGTTTCCTTCCAAAGGTCAAAAACATGGATTTAAGGTAAATTGAATGCTCTAAATTGCCCCATATTGAGTGTATTTGTGTGTGAGTCTGTGTAAGTGAGTGTGTGCCCAGAGATAGATTGGCACCCTGTCTTGGGTGTATCTGCCCAGCGCCCGAAACATCCTCCCCTGGATGGGCATGGGGCATCCAGGTTCGAATCCCAATCTGGAAGGAGTTTCCATGTTCTCCCCTTGTCCACATGGGCTTTCTCCGGGTTCTCTGGTTTCCTTCCAAAGTACAAAAACATGGATTTAAGGTAAATTGAATGCTCTAAATTGCCCCATATATAGTGTATGTGTCTGTGTGAGTCAGTGTGTGTCCAGCGATAGATTGGCACTTGGGTCCTGGGTGTATCTGCCCAGCTCCCAAAACATTCTCCCCTGGATGGGAATCCACCAATCTGGGTGGAGTTTCAATGTTCTCCCCGTGTCGGCGTAGGTTTCCTCTGGCTTCTCCGGTTTCCTCCCACAGTCCAAAAACATGGATTTAAGGTAAATTAAATGCTTTAAATTGCCCCATATAGAGTGTGTCTGTGTGAGAGAGTGTGTACCCAGCGATAGATTGGCACCCTGTCCTGGATGTATCTGCCCAGCGCCTAATGGGCATTAGGAACCCCCCCCTATCACATGACCCTAGTTAAGGATAAAGCAGAAGATAATGGATGGATGAATGAATATTGCAGGCAAAACTATGTTTTGTTAGTCCTTCATGAGGTAAAATGTGGACGTATTGTGACGGAATGTATTGTGAAGCATACGCTGTATTAATGCTCAGCTCCTCCAGAGAAATAGTCCTCCACGTTTCGACTGTTCAACATAAAAAAGGGGTTTCTCTGCAATAGATGCTTAATGATGGGATTTAAAGGGGACCAGTGTAGTATGCGTGCGTAATAAAGGACAGAACATGTCAGAATCATTGTCCATTGTACTCCTGAGATTAGATTTCAAATGCTGGAGTGTCTCTTTAATGAAACGAGGGAGAAGGAGGCGAATAAGCAAAAAATATCAATTTCATTTCCATTTACTTTCTTATTAAGCTGAGAAACCCATCTGAGACCTGGCTCCGCTTTCCCGAGCCGCCCTGCATACCAACAACGGCTGGAATTAACAGTTTTAATGAGGTTCAATAAGGTTGGCGTCAGTAATTAAAGACTAAATTGATGACATTTCTGTTCCATGTTTAATGATATGAGGGGTGGAAATCTATTAACGGGCTTGGAATTAAAAATAAAATGATAGAACCGCTCTGTTCCCGATTCGGGAGCGGCGCCGAACTACTGCAGATGAACTGGAGGGAGAAGAAATGCCTCTTATTATATTTAAAGACTGAATATCTGCCTAACCGGATCAGACAAACTGCTTATTATGCCTTTTTATTCCTGGTTATTGTTATTTATAGCATTAATTATGGTAGGAATCATTACCCATTGATTCTTGAGTCTAAATTTTGGTGTTTTTTTATGAAGGGAAAAGAAAGAAAAGATTTTTTTTTGGCTCAAGTTGGCAATGATTGTGCCAAAAATTTTACTCAGACAGTTAATGTCAATAATGAAATAACTAGATATTTATCAGAGCAATTTAAAAAAAAAACAAAAAAAACATAAAGATAAAACTGGTGGTTTAGTGGTTAGCAGGTTCACCTCTCAGCGCTGGGGATCCAGGTTCGAATCCTGATCTGGGTGGAAGTTCTCGCTGTGGGTTTTCTTCGGGAGGTTTAGTTTGCTGTAGTTGCAAAGATTGCGGCAGCGTTGTGCACCACTAAGTTGTAATTGGGTACAGATGTGGCATGTGATTGTAAATTAGGTGCAGTTGCGGCTGTAATTGGGTTACAGGTTTCTGCTGTGATTGGGCACAGGTGCTGCCACAAATTAGGTGCAGGTCTGGCTGTGATTGGTTACAGGTAAGACCACAAATGGGTACAGGTTTCTGCTGTGATTGGGTACAGGTTGGGACACGATTGTGTGCAGGGGCAGCTGCGATTTGGTTGCAGATGTGCTTTCAATTGGGTGCAGGTGCAGCCATAATTGGGTTCAGGTGCCACAGCAATTGGGTTCAGGTGCAGCCATAATTGGGTTCAGGTGCCACAGCAATTGGGTGCAGGTGCAGCCACGATTGGGTTCAGGTGCCACAGCAATTGGGTTCAGGTGCCACAGCAATTGGGTGCAAGTGCAGCCACGATTGGGTTCAGGTGCCACAGCAATTGGGTTCAGGTGCCACAGCAATTGGGTTCAGGTACCACAGCAATTGGGTGCAGGTGCAGCCACGATTGGGTTCAGGTGCCACAGCAATTGGGGACAGGTGCAGCCACGGTTGGGCGCAGATGTGGTTGCTATTGGGTGCAGGCGCTGCCACAAATTGGGTGCAGGTGTGGCTGTGAGTGTGTACAGGTGAAGTTTTAATTGGGTACAGGTGTGGCTGTGATTGGGTGCATCTGCCGTTGTAAGTGAGCACAGGTGCAGCTGTGGTTGGGTGCAGATGTGGACACAATTTGGTGAGACTGTGATTGGGTGGAGGTGCAGCCACGATTGGGTGCTGTCGCAAATAAGGTGCAGGTGCGGCTGTGATTGGTAGAAGATGTGCTCACAAGTGGGTGCAGGTGCAGCCACGATTGAGGACAGGCGCCAATGCTATCGGGGACATGATTGGCTGCAACTGGGTGCAGGGGCTGCAGTTATTGGGTGCAGGTGCATTCACACATATATTTCATTGGACATCCACGAGGTGGCGCACTGGTATTTTACCTGGTAGTCACCTCATGCATGGACTAAACAGAGATCCACGTTGGCGCCCCCTACTGGAAACACATTGGCGCCCCCTGCTGAAAGAAGAGGAACGCTCTGCTACACCGAGTGGGTTAAGGTACGAACACCTGAACACATAACGTCCTCTCAACGTTCCCGCACCGTTCCCGATGCGAATTAAGTTTCGGCGATAAAGTTAGTAAGTTTAATCAATCATTTGAAGAATGGCAGATTTCAGGCCGGTCGCTAATTTCAGCACAAATTAACGTGCCGAACAGGAGGACTTTTTCCCCGCAGCATGTGGTGCACCGTATCAAGCTGTTCACATCTGCACGTTCACACAATGAGAGCGAAGTGGAGCGGGGCCTCAGGGGGGTTGAGCAGCATTCTGTCCGTCCGTACCTCTCTCCCTTCTCGGCGCGTCTCTTCGGGGACTTCTCCTGTTAGATTAGCGTTTTTCTGGGCGAGGAACGTCTGTCTTTCCATATGGGCCTGGTTTGAGAGAGAGCTGAACTACACTCGATGTCAGACAAGAAGTTGCTGAATTATTAAGATCTCCAGATTTTCAGTGCGATGCACATCTTTGATCCATCTGGTGGCAAGCCGCTCGGAGATGGTGAAGTGTGCCGTACCTTTCACTCCGGCGCGCAAGCTGTCGCGCTGCAAGTTTGGAAGCTTTGCAGCCAGAAGTTGCCTTCACTTACAGACCAACCTGGGACTTGACGGACTCCGGACTTGCTGTCTTCCACACTTTTTACTTTTCTAATCATCAGCACCCCCGGCGAGCAGATATTATTAGGGTGGTGGATCATAATGGATGCAGCATCCACCATCATCCTGTATGCAGCTGCATCCACCATCATCCTGTATGCAGCAGCATCCACCATCATCCTGTATGCAGCAT
>JAFMOD010000935.1:166039-188765 GCA_019802435.1 Corydoras maculifer
CATCATCCTGTATGCAGTAACATCCACCATCGTCCCGTATGCAGCAGCATCCACCACCATCCTGTATGCAGTAACATCCACCATCATCCTGTATGCAGCAGCATCCACCACCATCCTGTATGCAGCAGCATCCACCACCATCCTGTATGCAGCATCATCCACCATCATCCTGTATGCAGTAACATCCACCACCATCCTGTATGCAGCAGCATCCACCATCATCCTGTATGCAGCAGCATCCACCATCATCCTGTATGCAGCAACATCCACCATCATCCTGTATGCAGCATCATCCACCATCATCCTGTATGCAGCAGCATCCACCATCATCCTGTATGCAGCAACATCCACCATCATCCACCATCATCCACCATCATCCACCATCATCCCGTATGCAGCAACATCCACCATCATCCTGTATGCAGTAACATCCACCACCATCCTGTATGCAGTAACATCCACCATCATCCACCATTATCCTTTGCTGCAGTCCAAAAACATGGATCAAGTCAATTGAGTTCTCCAAATTGCCCCATACAGAGTGTGTCTGTGTGAGTGAGTGTGTGTCCAGTGATAGATTGGCGCCCTGTCCTGGGTGTATCTGCCCAGCGCCTGAAACGTTCTCTCTTGGATGGGCATGGGGAACCCCCCCGCAACCCTAATAGAGGATAAAGCGGGAGATACTGAATAAATAAGTGAATAAACTTTAATTAGTGGTTAGCACATCCACCTCTCAGGGCTGGGATTCTCCTCATGTCCATGTGGGTTTTGATGAACATTTCAAAGCGCATGGTCGTGAGGTCAGGCTGCGATGAGGCTGAGGCTGCACCATGTGATCGTGGTTCCTCCACCGCATGCTCATCAGCAGAACCTCAGAAGCGAGCCCCCGGTAAGGATTAGCAGCCCGTGAGGAGCGTGGAACCTGTCTCTTCTTGGCTTTAGGTTTTCAGATCTGACTTTCAGCAGGCGTGAGTTGCGATGTTTACCCGTTTGAAGTGCGAGTTTCAAAGTCTCGGCGCTATAAGCCAAAGCACAAGTTAAAAGACAAGTAATCCTCGTACGTTCCGCCAAAGTAAATAACCAGAGACAAGTGCATCAGATGATCAAAAAGGTTCCAGGATGTAAAAATACAGAGCGCGGTTTCTTTCATAATTAAAATCCCAAAACATGCTGACGTTACCCAGAGCAACGGCTGAAGGGGAACCGAACTTTATTTACACTATACACACCAAAAAGTATTCAGCCACCTACACATTACACCTGCAGGAGGTTGCATTCTTCTGTAATCGCCATTCCAGTTCATCTCCATCCATCCATCCATCCATTATCTTCCACTTTAGCCTCTACTATGGTCGCGGTGGGGTTCCCCATGCCCATCCAGGGGAGAACGTTTCGGGCGCTGGGTGGATACACCCAGGACATGACGCCAATCTATCGCTGGGCAAACACTCACTCACACAGACACACTCTATATGGGGCAATTTTGTGCAATTTAATTCATTATATTCCTTTTAATCATGTACTAGGGTCGCAGGGTGGGGTGGGGTGGGGTGGTCTCCATTCCCATCTAGGGGAGAACGTTTCGAGTGTTGGGCAGATACACCCAGGACAGGGCGCCAATCTATCGCTGGGCAAACACTCACTCACACAGACACACTCTATATGGGGCAATTTTGTGCATTCATTCATTATATTCCTTTTAATCATACTAGGGTCGCAGGGTGGGGTGGAGTGGGGGTGTCTCCATGGCCATTCATTGGAGAACATTTCGGGGGCTGGGCGGATACACCCAGGACATGACGCCAATCTATCGCTGGGCGAACACTCACTCACACAAACACACTCTATATGGGGCAATTATTTGCATTCATTCATTATATTGCTTTTAATCATGTACTAGGGTTGTGGGGTGGGGTGGCGTGGGGGCGTCTCCATGGCCATTCATTGGAGAACATTTCGAGCGCTGGGCAGATACACCCAGGACAGGGCGCCAATCTATCGCTGGGCGAACACTCACTCACACAAACACACTCTATATGTGGCAATTTGGAGAATTCAATTTACCTTGATCCATGTTTTTGGACTGTGGGAGGAAACCGGAGAACCCTGAGGAAACCCACACGGACATGAGAAGAACATTGAAACTCCACCCAGAATGGGATTCGAACCAGGAATCCCTAGTGCTGAGAGGAGAACATGCTAATTACTAATCCACCGTGCCGCCCCCAGTTCATCTCAAATGTGTTTAATGTGCTTGTGCTTAAAGCTCAATGTAGGTCAGTCAAGGTCGTCCACTCCAAACTCAACCTACTATGCCTTTACGGCTGATCGCAGGTAAACACTGTGGACGGGATGTCCGTCCATCACATAACAAACTCAACCAATCACGTACTAGCACACATTTTAGACTGCGGGAGGAGCCCGGAGCATCTAGGAACCTCACAGGGAGAACATGCAAACTTCATTTCGGAATAACCCCGTCTGTTCAATTCAAAAATCAGACCCAGGACCCTCTTGCTCGCTCACCATGTTCCCTTTGTGTTCCTTCCCCCGAACAGAGGCTGTGATCTGGTTCCATGACGTGCGCTCTGGCTTCAGAACGGATTTCTAAAGCGATCCCCTTTAAAATGTCCGATTCTCTGAGTTTTCCGACGTTCCGAGTTGTGTTACAGCCTGACCTTTAGCTAATCAATATGATTTTGTGTATTTGTGGTCAACTTCTGCTTTTCCAGTGGACTGGCGCCTTGATCTGGTTGCCGTGGCATTGTGCCCCGTTGCCGTGGTGACCTTTCGAGTTGGCATTTCAGTGACTCATACGTGTGGAGTGACAGGCTGCCTGAGGGTCAGAGGAGCCTTTACACACACACACACACACACACACACACACACACGGACGCACACACACACACACACACACACACACACACACGGATGCACACACGGACGTACACACACACACACACACACACACACGGAAGCACACACACACACACACACATATGCATAGATGTAAACAAACACATATCTAATCATTTGTTATAATAATATATGTAATAATAATTTATTATGTATATATATATATATATATATATATATATATATATATATATATATAGTGGCACGGTGACTTAGTAGTTAGCATGTTCGCCTCTCAGCACTAGGGGGATTCCCGGTTCGAATCCCCATCTGGGTGGAGTTTCCATGTTCTCCCCGTGTCTGTGTGGGTTTCCTCCGGGTTCTCCGGTTTCCTCCCACAGTCCAAAAACATGGATCAAGTTAATTGAATTCTCAAAATTGCCCTGTTTAGAGTGTGTCTGTGTGAGTGAGTGTGTGCCCAGCGATGGTTTGGCGCCCTGTCCTGGGTCTATCTGCCCAGCGCCCGAGATGTTCTCCCCTGGATGGGCATGGGGAACCCCACCGCGACCCTAATAGAGGATAAGCGGAAGATAATGAATGAATGAATGAATGAATATATATATATATGTATATATATATATATATATATATATATATATATATATATATATATATATAGAGTGTCCATGTTCTCCCCGTGTCCGTGTAGGTTTCCTCCGGGTTCTCCGGTTTCCTCCCACAGTCCAAAAACATAGATTTATGGAATTTAACAAAATGCTCTAAATTGCCCCATATACTATATAGTGTGTGTGTGTCTGTGTGAGTGAGTGTGCCCAGCGATGGATTGGTGTCCTGTCCTCCAGGTTCTCCGGTATCCACCCACAGTCCAAAAACATGGATCAAGGTCAATTAAGTTCTCCAAATTGCCCCATATAGAGTGTGTGTGTGTTTGTGTGTGTGTGTGTGTGTTAGTGAGTGTGTGCCCAGTGATTGGCGTCCTGTCCTGGATGTATCTGCCCAGCGCCCGAGATGTTCTCCCCTGGATGGGCATAGGGAACCTTCCCCCCCCAAGCATGACCCTAGTAGTTTTTATTATAATTAATAAATATTATAATACAATAAATATAATTAAAACCTCTTAGCACTATGGATTCAATCCAGTCTGGGTGGAGTTTTCATGTTCTCACTCATGGGTTTCCTCCGGGTTCTCCGGTTTCCTCCCACAGTCCAAAAACATGGCTCAAGGTCAATTGAATGCTTTAAATTGCCCCATATAGAGTGTTTTTGTGTGAGTGAGTGTGTGCCCAGCGATAGATTGGCGCCCTGTCCTGGGTGTATCTGCCCAGCGCCTGAAACGTTCTCCCCTGGATGAGCATGGAGAAACCCCCCCCCACGACCCTAGTGGAGAATGAAGCGGAAGATATTGGCTGGATGGATGGTTATCGGTATTGGAATTGAACCTTGTCATGGTTGTTATGTCCATCCGGGTTCTTTACTGTATAAACTGTACGTGGCCTGTTTTCCTCCGGGACTCCAGCGTCGGTTCTCCATCCGAAAGCATGTGCAGGTGATAAAGCAGAGGAAAAAGGACGCGAGCTGGAGCGCCCGAGCCTGAGACGGCGGGTTCCGACAGCGGATGACAGAAGTGGTTAGTCATAAATAATAGATAAACGCTGCATACGAGGCGAGCGCAATATAAAGGGGCCCGACGGAGAGAGGACGGATTCATCGAGTGGCCTCGGAAATCAAAGCCTCGGCGGCAAATAAGGGGCGAAAAGATAGAAAGCCCGAAAGATAGAGGGGCCGTCGGTGGTACGAGCAGATGGAGGAGAGGGCAGAGATAAAGGCATATCGAGCTGATGAAACCGCGTGCGCCGGAGAGATTACTTCAAAGCCTGAAAGAGCCCGGCTCGGCTTTTTTAGCATTCCCCGCCACGGGGCTGCGGCTCATTTGTTTTCAGGAGGAGCGCCGCTCGGGCTGCCCACTCGCACCCGCGCAACAAAAAGAGCGGTAGGAATGGCGGCGAGAACAATGAGCCGAGCTTATCGGTTATTGCATCCACTTGGAGCGAGGTTCCCCGAGAAGCCCCTCCTGAATAATGCATGCTTCGTCATTTCCCCAAACTCCAACATAATAACAGAAATGCCATCCAATCCCCCGGCTCATAATTTCCCTATTTACCTCGTTGTCTGGCCTTCGCCGGTCACCGAAACCATTCGTTATGAGAAGGCAGAAAGCTGCCGTACGGTTCCGGCACGGGGCGGCACCGGGAGGCTGCGGGCCTGATGAAAGCAGTGCTGGCTGGATGTGCACCGTGTTCGTTTCGGAGGTTTGAAAGGCGCCGAGGTAAAGCCAGCCGGCGCACTCGCTGACAGCTGCAGGCAGACGGCTTCTTTTTAGAGAACTCGCACTCCAGCGGCTCCCTGATTCGCGGCGGGAAGCCCAAAGCACAACGGCACGTGCCGGAGTGCGTGCTTAGGAACCGTTCCCCCGATTAACGGCGGGTTATCTTTCCGAATAGTGTTACATAAAACTACGCTGCTACGCTACGGAATGGGTGGATGAAGATCGCAGCTTTGTGTCTTCTGCTTAATCTTCTAATAGAGTCACGGGGGGGCAATCTATCACACTCACACACACACACTATGTATGGGGCAATTTAGAGCATTTAATTTACCTTCAATCCATGTTTTTGGACTGTGGGAAAAAAAACGGAGGACCCCACACGGACACGGGGAGAACATGGAAGCTCCACCCAGAACCGGGAATCCCTAGTGCTGAGAGGAGAACATGCTAACCACTATCCACTGCGCCACCCAGGGTTGTAATTAATGAATTTATTCGTTATCTTCCGCTTTATCCTCTATTAGGGTCACGGGGAGGTTCCCCATGTCCATCCAGGGGAGAACGTTTTAGGCGCAGGGCACACCCAGGACAGAAAGCCAATCTATCGCTGGACACACACTCACTCACACAGACATACTGTATATGGGGCAATTTGGAGAATTCAATTGACTTGATCCATGTTTTTGGACTGTGGGAGGAAACCGGAGAACCCGGAGGAAACCAAAGTGGACATGGGGAAAACATGGAAACTCCACCCAGATTGGGATTCGAACCGGGAATCCCTAGTGCTGAGAGGAGAACATGCTAACCCCTAAGCCACCGTGCCACCAAGGGGTTTAATTAATTAATTTATCTGTTATCTTTAGCTTTATTCTCTACTAGGGTTGCGGGGGGAGAGGTGGTTCCCCATGTCCATCCAGGGGAGAACGTATCGGGCGCAGGGCAGATACACCCAGGACAGGGCGCCAATCTATCACTGGGCACACATTCCCTCAGACACACACAAACACTCTATATGGGGCAATTTAGAATATTAAATTTACCTTGAATCCATGTGGAATTGGATTGTGGAAAAAAACGGAGAACCTAGGGAAAGCCCACACGGACACGGGGAGAACATGGAAACTCCACCCAGATTGGGATTTGAACCGGGAATCCCTAGTGCTGAGAGGAGAACATGCTAACCACTAAGCCACCAAGGGTTTTAATTAATGAATTCATCTATTATCTTAAGCTTTATCCTCTACTAGGGTCGTGGGAGGGGGGGAACCCATGTCCATCCAGGGTAGAACGTTTCGGGCGCTGGGCAGATAGACCCAGGACAGGGCGCCAATCTATCACTGGGCACACACTCACTCACACAACACACTATATATGGGGCAATTTGGGGAATTCAATTGACCTTGATCCATGTTTTTGGACTGTGGGAGGAAACTGGAGAACCCTGAGGAAACCCACGCGGACACGGAGAGAACATGGAACCTCCATGGAACCGGGAATCCCTAGCACTGAGAGGAGAACATGCTAACCACTAAGCCACCGTGCCGCCTAGTATTTAAGTTAAACAGATGATTTTCAGAGACTGTTGTTATTTGATATTTGTGATAATGATATGTGATGATGTATAAAGGTCTTTATAGATAACGAACGTTAGTATTTAGAGGGTCATTTAAATATTTATTAATTAATTAATTAAGTTTGGGTATTTGGTGGTGGATGCTCAGCAGGTGGTTAATTAAAAATGCTGGTGTTTAAAGGTGAACCGCACAAACGTCTTTAAAGATTAATGCTGGTATTAAATAGTAAGTGGCACTGGAGAATGTCAGGGTTTAATAAATAATGATGTGATTAAAGGTGAAAGGGGGAGAGGTTCAGTACAGAGACTCTGCTGAATGATGGTGTTTAGTCTGGAATTGATGTATTTCATAGAACATGTTGCTAAATGCAGACCGATGGTGTTTAATTATTATTGCTGGCATTTTAAAAGTGGAATAAAAACAGGTATTTAGCATGTTCTCCTCTCAGTGCTGGAGATCCAAGTTCGAATGCCGATCTGGGTGGAGTTTGCATGTTCTCCCTGTGTCCGCATGGTTTTTTTTTATGGGATTCTTCCTCCCACAGTCCAAAAACATGCATTTAAGGTAAATTAAATGCTCTAAATTGCCCCATATATAGTGAGTTTGTACTCAGCAAGAGAGTGCCCTGCCCTTTGTGTATCTGCCCAAATGCTCTTTCTTAGATGGGCATGGGGAACCTCCCCTTACCATCCCCTATCCTCTGCTATGGTCGCGGGGGGTGGGGGGGGTTCCTCATGCCCATCCAGGGAAGAACGTTTCGGGCGCTGGGCAGATACACCCAGGACAGGATGCCAATCCATCGCTGGGCACACACTGACTCACACAGACAGACTCTATATGGGGCAATTTGGAGAATTCAATCCCCTTGAATCCATGTCTTTGGACTGTGGGAGGAAACTGGAGAACCCGGGGGAAACCCACAGGTACATGGGGAGAGCATGAAAACGTGGTACTGTTTTGGGTGCTGGGCAGATACACCCAGGACAGGGCGCCAATCTATCACTGAGCACACACTCACACTCACACACAAACACACACACAATATGGGGCAATTTAGAGCATTCAATTTACCTTGAATCCATGTTTTTGGACCGTGGAAACCAGAGAACCCGGGGGAAACCTACACGGACACGAGGAGAACATGGAAACTCCATCCAGATTGGGATTCGAACCTGTATCCTCTACTACATCACCGTGCCACCCTTTAGTGATTCATTCATTCATCCACTAGGGTCGCGGGGGGGTTCCTCATGGGAGAACATTTTGGGTGCTGGGCAGATACACCCAGGACAGGATGCCAATCTATCACTGGGCATACACTCACACACTTATACACTATATAGGGGCAATTTAGCGCAGCCAATTATCCTTGGATCCATGTTTTTGGACTGTGAGAGGAACATGGAACCATGCCAACCTCTACACCACCGTGCTGCCCCTCAGTAATTCAGTGTTTCTTCATTAAAGTTCTCATTGTTATATATTTTTATCTGAATCGTGAAGTTGGGCGGCACAGTGGATTAGTGGTTTAACATGTTCTCCTCTCAGCGCTAGGGATTCCCGGTTCGAATCCCAATCTGGGTGGAGTTTCCATGTTCTTCCCGTGTCTACGTGGGTTTCCTCCGGGTTCTCCGGTTTCCTCCCACAGTCCAAAAACATGGATCAAGGTCAATTGAATTCTTCAAATTGCCCCATATAGAGTGTATCTGTGTGAGTGAGTGTGCCCACTGATAGATTGGTGCCCTGTCCTAAGTGTATCTGCCCAGCGCCCGAGATGTTCTCCACTGGATGGACATGGGGAACCCCACCCCCCCCCCGCGACCCTAATAGAGGATAAAGCGGAAGATAATGAATGAATGAATCGTAAAGTCTAAAGGTCGTCTGCTGTGGCAGGAATCTCTGCCACAGCCTGTTAACACTTATGGGGCAAATAAAATCTGATCTGCTTCTTTAGAGGACCAACAGACCTGTGTAAAGTCAGTCCACTGTGGGATCTGGCTTTAGAACGTCTATTGTAATTTATTAAGCGGTATGTTTATACGATCCGCACGGCTCTTTAAAAGCTCCTAAAAATAAGCCTTTAACCCAGCCCCGTTCCAAAACGGCTCCGGCGCTCGGCTCGAATCCCAGCAAGAGCTTCCCGTCTCGGCTTTTTGGCCCGGGATGATATTTGAACCTCGCCAGCGTCAAGCCTGAGCTCCTTACCCCGTCAGCTCCGACAAAAGACACCCTCGGGCTTCATAAAGATCCCATGACCCGCTCAGCATCGGCCCCCATCGGCTCATCGGCGAGGAAAGGAGCTTGTAAAACTTAGCGAGGGGTCAGGAGGGTCAGCGAGGAGGTGCCGAGACAAAGCTCCCAATCGGCCGCGGCGGCTCCGGAGCGCGGGCCCGTTAATGGCTTTATGTCCGGGGCTAATGAGCAGCGCCGTTGCCCCCCGCACCTCACCGGGGGGGCGTTGTTTTTTTTTTACAGGGGTCAGCTGGACCGGCGCACAGGACGAGTCGGCCGGCGTGGCACTTAGCCCGGCGCTAAAGAGCCTGTAATGATGACGGCAATTACGGGAAGCCACTTAAACAAACGCCGAGCCAAGCAAAGCTCATCATACCGGCACCTGATTGGCCCTAATGAGATAAAGACACCAATTAATCCAGTGTTAATTGCCTCGGCTCGTTTGCACAAAGGCAGCCGCGTGTGTTAACGAGAACCAGCGGGCCCGGGGTGCGTTCGGCCGCCCACGGATTACCTTTATTACCCGAGTCCTGGCGGAGGAGCCGGCTGGTGTTTACCACGCTTTTTCATTTTCATAAAAGTGTAGATTTACGGCGGGAACGCAGAAGCCCTTATTCGAAACGACACTGATATTAATTACGAACGTTACGCAGCTGTGTTCGGCGTGCGCTCGTGGCCTCGGAGTAAACGCCGTAATAAAGAGAAAGTCGGAGAAACGCTTATGCAACGTAGCGTAATGGCTCCCAGCATCGACATCAGTGGCATTCACTGGAAAAAAAAAAAACCCCAAATCTCGTCTTATCTCATCATCCTCCACTTACTGCACTGCACACTAGAGGTGTGTGTATGTGGGGGGGGGGGCAGATTGGGATTTGAACCTGGAACTAAGCCACCACTAAGCCACCGTGCCGTCCCCCACATACAAACACACATTTGTGAAATGAATGAATTGAAAACGTGCCCAGCGATAGATCGGCGCCCTGTCCTGGGGGTATCTGCCCAGCGCCCGAAACATTCTCCTCAAAAGGTGGCGGCGTCTCACTTTGGCGGAGTTGCCGGCACACTGGTCTGAAGCTCTTAACTCAACCGAATCCCCAAAGCAGGAGGGAGGTGTGGGATCCGTCCGTTCACAGGTGTCTTAACCTACGTCAATTGAATTCATTATTTCATTACAATTCAGGCGGCACGGTAGCTTAGTGGTTAGCATGTTCTCCTGTCAGCACTGGGAATTCCCGGTTCGAATCCCAATCTGGGTGGGGTATCCATGTTCTCACCATGTCTGCATGGGTTTCCTCCCGCGGAGGAGCCGGCTGGTGTTTACCACGCTTTTTCATTTTCATAAAAGTGTAGATTTACGGCGGGAACGCAGAAGCCCTTATTCGAAACGACACTGATATTAATTACAAACGTTACACAGCTGTGTTCGGCGTGCGCTCGTGGCCTCGGAGTAAACGCCGTAATAAAGAGAAAGTCGGAGAAACGCTTATGCAACGTAGCGTAATGGCTCCCAGCATCGACATCAGTGGCATTCACTGGAAAAAAAACCCCCCAAATCTCGTCTTATCTCATCATCCTCCACTTACTGGAGGGGGGGGGGGGATTGGGATTTGAACCTGGAACTAAGCCACCACTAAGCCACCGTGCCGTCCCCCACATACAAACACACATTCTATAGGGGCAATTCAGAGCATTGAAGTTACCTTAAATCCATTTGTTTGGACTGTGAGAGGAAACCGGAGAACCCGGAGGAAACCCACGCGGACACGGAGAGAACATAGGAACTCCACCCAGATTGGGATTCGAACCTGGATTCCCAGAGCTAAGAGGAGAACATGCTAACCACTCAGTGGCTGACATGGTGGCTTAGTGGTTAGCATGTTCTCCCCTCAGCAATCCGAATCCCTATCTAGGTGGAGTTTCCATGTACTCAACGTGTCCACGGGGGTTTCCTCCAGGTTCTCCAAATTGCCCCATACAGTGTGTTGTTGTTTTGTTGTTGTTGTGTTGTGTTTGTTTGTGTGTTGTGTGCCCAGCGATAAATTGGCACCCTGTCCTGGATGTATTTGCCCAGCGCCCAAAACATTCTCCCCTGGATGGGTATGGAGAAACCCCCCACAACCCTAGTAGAGGATAAAGCGAAAGATAATGGATGGATGGATGACTACTGTGTGTGGCAGCATGGTGGTTTAGTAGTTAGCATGTTCTCAATCCCAATCTGGGTGAAGTTTCCATGTCCTCCCTGTGTCTGTGTGGGTTTCCTCCGGGTTCTCGGTTTCCTCTTACAGTCCAAAAATATGGATCAAGATCAATTGATTTCTCCAAATTGCCCCATATAGCGTGTCTGTGTGAGTGAGTGTGTGCCCAGTGATAGATTGGCGCCCTGTCCTGGGTGTATCTGCCCAGCGCCCGAGACGTTCTCCCCTTGATAGACATGGGAAACCCCCCCGCGACCCTAGTAGATGATAAAGCGGAGGATAATGGATGGATGAACACCGTGTAAATTGCTCCATCACCCATGATGCATTTGAGTCTTTAAGCTATAAAGAGGTAATAATTTCCATTATAAATATGTGAGGGCGGCACGGTGGCTTAGTGGTTAGCATGTTCTCCTCTCAGCACTAGTGATTCCCGGTTTGAATTCCCTCCTGGTTGGAGGTTCTCCATGTTCTCCCTGTGTCCGCGTGGGTTTCCTCCGGGTTCTCCGGTTTCCTCCCACAGTCCAAAAACATGGATCAAGTCAATTGAGTTCTCCAAATTGCCCCATATAGAGTGTGTCTGTGTGCGTGAGTGTGTGCCCAGCGATGGATTGGCGCCCTGTCCTGGGTCTATCTGCCCAGCGCCCGAGACGTTCTCCCCTGGATGGGCATGAGGAACCCCACCGCGACCCTAATAGAGGATAAAGCGGAAGATAATGGATGGATGGACTCCCGAACCGTAAGCGGCACGTTGGCTTTGTGGTTAGCATGTTCTCCTTTCAGCACTAGGGAGTCCTGGTTTGATTCCCATTCTGGGTGGAGTTTCCATGTTCTCCCCGTGTCTACGTGGGTTTCCTCCGGGTTCTCTGGTTTCCTCCCACAGTCCAAAAACATGGATCAAGTCAATTGAGTTCTCCAAATTGCCCCATATAGAGTGTGTTTGAGTGAGTAAGTGTGTGTCCAGTAATAGATTGGTGCCCTTTCCTGGTGTATCTGCCCAGCGCCCAAAATGTTCTCCCCTGGATGGGCATGTGGAACCCCCCCTGCGACCCTAATAGAGGATAAAGCGGAAGATAATGGATGGATGGACTCCCGAACCCTAAGCGGCACGTTGGCTTAGTGGTTAGCATGTTCTCCTCTCAGCACTAGGGAGTCCTGGTTTGAATACCATTCTGGGTGGAGTTTCCATGTTCTCCCCGTGTTCATGTGGGTTTCCTCCGGGTTCTCTGGTTTCCTCCCACAGTCCAAAAACATGGATCAAGTCAATTGAGTTCTCCAAATTGCCCCATATAGAGTGTGTCTGTGTGAGTGAGTGTGTGCCCAGTGATCGATTGGCGCCCTGTCCTGGGTGTATCTGCCCAGCGCCCGAGACATTCTCCCTTGGATGGGCATGGGGAACCCCACCGCGACCCTAATAGAGGATAAAGCGGGTGATAATGAATGAATGAATAAATAGATAAATATGTGCTTAACATTAGAACCGAGAGCAGACTGGGGTTCGAGGGCCCTTCTTTCCAAGCGTGCCTCACCTCACTGACCCCTGCATGTCCCCGCACACTCCATTACGACCCCGCACTCCATCTCAACGCCCGCATTTCCTGGAATCACCTATAAATCTCGGCGTCGACGGACTTTGGCCCCGGCCCGTTCCGTCCTCCCCCTCTGCTGTGCTCACTAATTGCGCCTCCTCATGGTCCAGCTCTTTTTTCTTCCCTGTGTTGACATGCCATAATGGTCCATCCGTCCAGCGTGGCACCATCGTCGCCTGCGCCATTACAGGGGCCATTTTCATCTCCAGCGAGGCGACGGCGGCCTCATGGCTCTCTGACAGGCCGCCTCTAAATCACCCGCTCGCCTAATTTCTCTCTACTTTCCCAAATGGCTCGGCGTCCCTCGATTTGCCTAAGTGCATTAAATCCGGGGGGATCGGAGCTGAGAGCGTGAGCTGCGCCTCCGCCATTCACGTCCTTACCTCAACCTTTATCCCGGCGGAGGCACTTTACTGTGATTATGGGATGAAGTCATTGCAAGAGCAGCTGAAAACTGGCTGCGGATGAAGCATCGGCCATCAAATCATGATTTCGGCTCAAAAAAAGAAAAAACGAAGAAGAAATAAAGAAATGAATGAATTGAAAACGTGCCCAGCGATAGTTCGGCGCCCTGTCCTGGGGGTATCTGCCCAGCGCCCGATTTCCTCCGGGTTCTCCGGTTTCCTCCCACAGTTCAAAAACATGGATCAAGATCAATTGAATTCTCCAAATTGCCCCATATAGAGTCTGTCTGTGTGAATGAGTGTGTGCCCAGCGATAGATTGGCGTCCTGTCCTGGGGGTATCTGCCCAGCGCCCGAAACGTTCTCCTCAAAAGGTGGCGGCATCTCACTTTGGTTTAGTGCTTTAGTGGTTAGCATGTTCTCCTGTCAGCACTGGGAATTCGAATCCCAATCTGGGTGGAGTTTCCATGTTCACCCTGTGTCCATCTGGGTTTCCTCCGGGTTCTCTGGTTTCCTCCCACACTCCAAAAACATGGATCAAGGTCAATTGATTTTTCTCCAAATTGCCCCATATAGAGTGTGTCTGTGTGAGTGTGCCCAGTGATAAATTGGCGCCCTGTCCTGGGGGTATCTGCCCAGCGCCTAAAACATTCTCCTCAAAAGGTGGCGGCGTCTCACTTTGGCGGAGTTGCCGGCACACTGGTCTGAACCGAATCCCGAAAGCAGGAGGGAGGTGTGGGATCCGTACGTTCACAGGTGTCTTAACCTACGTCAAATAAATTCATTATTTCATTACAATTCAGGCAGCACGGTGGCTTAGTGGTTAGCATGTTCTCCTCTCAGCACTAGGGATTCCCGGTTCGAATCCCAATCTGGGTGGACCTTCCATGTTCTCCCCGTGTCCATGTGGGTTTCCTCCGGGCTCTCCGGTTTCCTCCCACAGTCCAAAAACATGGATCAAGGTAAATTGAATTCTTCAAATTGCCCCATATAGAGTGTGTCTGTGTGAATGAGTGTGTGCCCAGCAATAGATCGGCGCCCTGTCCTGGGGGTATCTGCCCAGCGCCCCAAACGTTCTCCTGAAAAGGTGGCAGCGTCTCACTTTGGTTTAGTGGTTTAGTAGTTAGCATGATCTCCTGTCAGCACTAGGGATTCCCGGTTCGAATCCCCATCTGGGTGAAGTTTCCATGTTCTCCCCGTGTCCATGTGGGTTTCCACCGGGTTCTCCGGTTTCCTCCAACAGTCCAAAAACATGGATCAAGGTGAATTGAATTCTTCAAATTGCCCCATATAGAGTGTGTCTGTGTGTGTGAGTGTGTGCCCAGTGTAGATTGGTGCCCTGTCCTGGGTGGTATCAAAATACATAGGGTCCGATTTGTGCACGGGGTTCTGGGAGATGAATACATAATTATGATGCTGAATTGTGACGAAATTCATGAATGATAACTTAGAAAGGATTCAGCACGGTGGCTTAGTGGTTAGCATGTTCTCCTCTCAGCGCTGGGGATTCAGGTTCGTATCCTGATCTGCGTGGAGGTTCCATGTTCTCCCAGTGTCCGCGTGGGTTTCCTCCGGGTTCTCCGGTTTTCTCCAACAGTCCAAAAACGTGGATTCAAGGTAAATTAAATGCTTAAAAATTGCCTCATAAAGAGTTTATGTGTGTGTGTGTGTGTGTCTGTGTGACGTATTTTTGCACCCTGTCCTGGGTGTATCTGCCCAGCACCCAAAACATTCTCCCCTGGATGGGCATGGGGAACCCCCCCCTCCACTTGTGACTCCAGTAGAGGATTAAGCTGAAGATAATGAATAATAGATGAATGTTAAATTCAGTACGAGGCAGCATGGTGGCTTAGTGGTTAGCAGTTCACAGTTAAATATTTTGATAGGAAAGTGAAAGAAAATCCACCCACATGGACATGGGGAGAACATGCAAAACTCACACACAAAGACTCAGATCATTCCTCCATTAATATAACAGCATCACACATTGCATCACAGAGCCTATGTTTTTTAAAGTGGGGACACGTCCACTACCCAACCCACCCATTACAGCAATAGTATAGTGCCTGTAATGACACACTTCCACCAGAGATGTCACTAAATTACCAAACTCACATTATAACCAATATGAATACTGTGTGAGCGGCATGGTGGCTTAGTGGTTAGCACGTTCTCCTCTCAGCTTGTCGGAATCCCAATCTGGGTAGTGTTTCCATGTTCTCCTTGTGTCCGTGTGGGTTTCCTCCGGGTTCTCCGGTTTTCTCCCAGTCTGAAAATATGGATTCAAGGTAAAAAATAAATTCTTTAAATTGTGCCCGAAACGTTCTCCCGTGGAGGAACGGAATGTATGTGGTTCAAGCTGTATGTACAGTTTGTTGAAGGGTGGAGGGCCGGATGGATGTTCTGAATTAGACGGTTTGGTGGTCTTGGCTTTGTTCAGCGCTGTGTGTTGTGTTGAACTGCATCATGGGATGGAGATGCCCTCAGATCCAATGGTTAACATTAGATTCAGTCTATGGCAACCATGGCAACCACCTTTCACCCTCTCTCACCCCCCTCTCTTTCTCTATCTCTCTCTCTCTCTCTCTCTCTCTCTCTCACACACACACACAAACATACACATGCCTTTATATACAGTATGAACACATATCAGCTTTAATGTGCATCACACACACACACACACACACACGTGCACAAGCACAAAGCCAGGGTTAAGTGGTCTGCCAGTGATGCTGTGGGGACCAGTGCACACACACATACAGTACGAGTATACACACACACACACACACACACACACACACACACACACACACATACAAGTACACAAACACACACATACACATATACACACACACACACATATACAAGTATGCGCACACACACATACATAAATACACATATACATACACACATACAAGTACACACACACATACAAGTACACACACACACACATATATACACACATACACATACACCAATACACACACATACAAGTACACCCACATACACATACACAAACACACACATACATACACATACAAGTACACATACACACACATACAAGTACACACACACATACAAGTACACAAACACACATATACACATACATATACACAAACACACATACAAGTACACACACACACACACACACACACACGTACAAGTACACACACACATACAAGTACACAAACACACATACAAGTACACATACACACACATACAAGCCCCCCCCCCCCCCCCCCCCCCCCCCCCCCCCCCCCCCCCCCCCCCCCCCCCCCCCCCCCCCCCCCCCCCCCCCCCCCCCCCCCCCCCCCCCCCCCCCCCCACACACACACACACACACACACACACACACACACACACATGCTTGCATTACTTTATACATTACTTCATACAGTATATATATATACTATATGTATGTGTGTGCTATATGTAGGTGTTGTACATGAATATATGTGTGTGTTTGTGTGTGTTTGTTTGTGTGTGTGTGTGTGTGTGTGTGTGTGTGTGTGTGTGTGTGTGTGTGTGTGTGTGTGTGTGTGTGTGTGTGTGTGTGTGTGCGCTCAGTTAGGTTGCAGGCGGGCAGTGCTATCGATTTTGTGCCACGAGCTCAGGCCGGTGTCAAATCAAGCGGCAAAACATCAGAGAAAGTTTCAATTACCCCTCTGTGTCTCGAATTACAAACCACAATGACTGATCCACTGATTTTCAGCCGTAAAAAGCTGGAACCGAGCAAGAATACCAACGGACCGCGTGGAGGAACCCATGGAACCCACATTCACCGACTGGACGGAACTGTGCGCAGGTCAACGAAAAGCCCGTACAAGCGTGTGTTCTGATTCAGAACATGACGCTGTGATTTAAAGTCCTTTTATCCATCCATTACCTTCCGCTTTATCCTCTATTAGGGTCGTGGTGGGGTTCCTCATGCCCATCCAGGGGAGAATATTTCAGGCGCTGGACAGATACCCCCAGGACAGGGTGCCAATCTATCGCTGAGCATACACTCACACACACAGACACACTCTATATGGGGCAATTTGGAGAACTCAATTGACTGTGGGAGGAAACCGGAGAACCCGGAGGAAACCCACACGGACACGGGGAGAACATGGAAACTCCACCCAGATGGGGATTCGAAACGGGAATCCCTAGCGCTGAGAGGAGAACATGCCAACCACTAAGCCACCAAGCCACCCGTGATTCAAAGTCATTTATTAAATTATTATAAATGTTTGAATCCAGGGGATACAGTGGCTTAGTGGTTAGCATGTTCTCCTCTTAGTGTCCCAATCTGGGTGGTGAGTTTTCATGTCCTCCCCTTGTCCGTGTGGGCTTACTCCAGGTTCTCCAGTTTCCTCTCACAGTCCAAAAACATGGATTTAAGGTAAACTGAATGCTCTACAATGTTGTCCCATGTAGAGTGTCTGTGTAAGTGATTAAGTGTGCCCAGCAATAGATTGGCACCCTGTCCTGGGTGTATCTGCCTCCTGGGTGTATGGATGGGCATGGAGAACCCCCCACCCATCACGACCCTTGTAGAGAATTAAGTGGCAGGTAATCAATGACTAAGTAAGTCATGAGGGTCTTTTGAATGTGTGATGTTGTAGTGTGCCAGTGGTCAGGGTGTTGGGCTATCAATCTGAAGGTTGTGGGTTCAAATCCCAGGTCCACTGAAGATACCAATGTGAGTCTTTGAGCAAGACTCTTAACACTGATTGGTCCAGGGATGCTGTGTTCTAACCCCAACCATCAAATTGGGATACTTGTACGTCTTTTCGGATAAAAGCTTCTGCTTAATGACCAAATGTCATGTTTAAATGTAGTGAGATCTACACACATGGGCGGCACGGTGGCTTAGTGGTTGGCATGTTCTCCTCTCAGTGCTGGGGATTCCCGGTTCCAATCCCAATCTGGGTGGAGTTTCCATGTCCTCCCTGTGTCCGTGTGGGCTTCTTTCAGGTTCCCCGGTTTCCTCCCACAGTCCAAAAACATGGATGAAGTCAATTGACTCTCCAAATTGCCCCATATGGAGTGTGTATGTGTGAGTGACTGTGTGACTGTGTGACCAGCGATATATCGGCGCCCTGTCCTGGGTGTATCTGCCCAGCACCTGAAACGTTCTCCCCTGGATGGGCAACCCCCCCCCCCCCCCCGCCGTGACCCTAGTAGAGGATAAAGCAGAAGATAATGGCTGCATGGATGGAGATATACACACAAAGGTCATTATATACCACGAACGAGGATTTCTGACATATTTTAGTCAGATCAACACAGAAACTACCTACCTTCACCCCATCTTTCCTAAATACACTCTGACCCGTTCTCTTCGCTCCAGCGATGATTGCCGCCTGACGATTCCACCTCACCGAGTAGGTAAGTCTCACTCCGTGGCGTCCACCACTGCAAAATGGTGGAATGCTCTTCCCAAATCTGTCCGTAACGCAGAATCACTGAACAGTTTAAAAAAATTACTGAAGACACATCTCTTTAACAAATACCTGTTGTAAAAAAAAAAAAAAAGGGGGGGGGGTGTGCCGCGGCATCGAATAACATTCAGCTTTGATGAATTTACAGTATAGTTGGTTTTATACATGGCTTCTGACTTGTGGTGTTCTCATTTGTAAGTCGCTTTGGATAAAAGCGTCTGCTAAATGACTAAATGTAAATGTAAATGTAAAAATCAGCTGAATTCATGAATGCATTTGCGAATGTGTGTGATTTATTACCATATTCTGTATTTTCATGCACACAATGTGGTACATTGTACGGTTTCAGGCGCGAGGTCGGCCGACTTCCAGTGCTTTTGGTTAAAATGCACAGTGCGTGTTTTCTTTTCATTCTGCAGGCTGTAATTCGTAGCCTTGTTGTCAGCAGCGGTTCAATAGCACTGAAGTGTGAGTTGCTATAATTGATGCCGTGTGTGTGTGTGTGTGTGTGTGTGTGTGTGTGTGTGTGTGTGAGACAGCTGGAGGCCGTGTTCGTATTGACCGCTCGTGCTCTCTGCAGCAGCCTTGGACCTGCAGAAATGAGGCGAGAAGTAAAACAGTAAAACTGCAGCAATTGAATTACAGCTTTATCACTGCAGCACAACAGCAGGCTTGTTATGATTGACCGGTCCGGACTCCGGTCCGAACGCTGCTCCTTCATAAAGAGGCCGAAAAATCGGCTGCCTTTTCATCGTTTTCAACGTTTACAAACCCTGATGATCCATCCATCCATTATCTTCCACTTTATCCTCTCTAGTTGGGTTGCGGGTGGGTGGGTGGGGGGGGGTTCTGCATGCCCATCCAGGGGAGAATGTTTCGGGCGCTGAAGAGATACACCCAGGACAGGGTGCCAATCTATAGCCGGGCACACACTCACTCACACAAACACACTCTATATGGGGCAATTTGGAGCATTCAGTTCACCTTGAATCCATGTTTTTAGACTGTGGAAGGAAACTGGAGAACCCGGAGGTAACCCACACGGACATGGGGAGAACATGGAAACTCCACCCAGAATGGGGAATCCCCAACGCTGATGAGGAGAACATGCAAACCACTAAAGCCACCGTGCCAATTCCTTCTTAAGTTAACATTAACCGTAAGGGGGGTGATTCTCCATGCCCATCCAGGGGAAAACGTTTCAGGTGCTGGGTAAATACACCCAGGACAGGGCGCCAATCTATCACTGGGCACCCACTCACTTACACACAAACACACAAACACACTCTATATGGGGCAATTTGGAGAACTCAATTGACCTTGATCCATGTTTTTGGACTGTGGGAGGAAACCGGAGAACCCGGAGGAAACTCACGCGGACACAGGGAGAACATGGAAACTCCACCCAGATTGGGATTCGAACTGGGAATCCCTAGCACTGAGAGGAGAACATGCCAACCACTAAGCCACCGTGCCAACCCGGTTTCCTCTCACAGTCCAAAAACATGGATTCAAGGTATATTGAATGCTCATAATAGCCCCATACGTACTGTCTGTGTGAGTGAGTGTGTGCCCAGTGATAGATTGGCGCCCTGTTCTGGGTGTATCTGCCCAGCGCCTGAAACGTTCTCTCCTGGATGGGCATGGGGAACCCCACCCCATGACCCCAGTCCCTAATATGGCATTAAGCGGCAGATAATTTGACGATATGAAATGGAATATCTCAGGACTCGTGCACTCTGGGTGTTACGGAGATCAGCCATCTTAACGAGACAAGATTCAAGATTCTGGTTCCAGATTAAAATCCTCGCTCTGCTATCAGCCGCGGCCGCAGCAGGCTGTAATCCAGCCGTGCGCTGTTTCACGGGGAGTTTTAGGACTCGGCTTGTCATTAAACTCCATGCCGCCGCTGTCGAAACAAAGCGGGTTGAGTTTTCATTCATTCATTTTCTCCCGCTTTATCCTCTATTAGGGTCGCGGGGGGGTTCCCCATGCCCATCCAGTGGAGAACGTTTCGGGCGCTGGGCACATACACCCAGGACAGGGCGCCAATCCATTGCTGGGCACACACTCACTTACACAGACACACTCTATATGGGGCAATTTAGAGAACTCGATTGACTTGATCCATGTTTTTGGACTGTGGGAGGAAACCGGAGAACCCGGAGGAAACCCACGTGGACACGAGGAGAACATGGAAACTCCACCCAGATTGGGATTCGAACCGGGAATCCCTAGCGCTGAGAGGAGAACATGCTAACCACTACACCACCGTGCCGCAGGGTTTTCTATTTTCTATTTTTAGATTTTGCGCTAGGGCGGCACGGTGGCTTAGTGGTTAGCACGTTCACCTCTCAGCACTAGGGATTCCCGGTTCGAATCCCAATCTGGGTGGAGTTTCCATGTTCTCCCCGTGTCCACGTGGGTTTCCTCCGGGTTCTGGGGTTTCCTCCCACAGTCCAAAAACATGGATCAAGTCAATTGAATTCTCCAAATTGACCCATATACAGTGTGTGTGTGTGAGTGAGTGTGTGTCCAGTGATAGATTGACGCCCTGTGATGGGTGTATCTGCCCAGCGCCCGAAACGTTCTCCCCTGGATGGGCACGGGGACACCCTCCCCCCCCCCCCCATCAACCCCAATAGAGGATAAAGCGGAAGATAATGATGGAAGGATTATGCGCTATATAGCAATTAGCGCCGCCAAATCAACATCTGATGCCTTTGGATGAAACGGCAAAACACGTGGTTCCAGCTTCATTAACACGTACCGTGCTGTCAGACCACCACATCGCACCCTTCTACGTTCTGACAGGGCATGAGTTCCAGCCCCGGTTCCGCAGCATGAGGTTGAGGGAATGAGGAGCACGGCTGCTGCACTGCGACCCGCCGGCAGTTCCCGGCCCTCGTTCTGCAGGCGCTGTCGGTTCTGCCAGAGAGCCTATCGGCTAATTAGTCAGTTTGCAGGATATTGGCAGGTGACCGCGCGCCGATCGATCCGCCGGCTAAAGCTCTGCCGCGCAAACACAAACGAATGGGGCGACACACGCCAGAGATGGAGCGCGTTCTGGGTTCTCGCTCAGAGCAAATGAATGGAAAGCATTTAAAGTAGAGCTGCGTCGAGTCGGGCGGGGTGGGGGGGGGGCTACGGGGGCAAGGGGGGGGAGGGTAGAGACATTGAGATGCCCATCCAAAGGAGAACGTTTTGTTCGCTGGGCAGGTACACCCATGACAGCACACAAACACACTCTGTATGGTGCAATTTAGGACGTTCAGTAGACCTTATGGACGGCACGCTGGATTAGTGGTTAGTATGTTCTCCTCTCAGCGCTGGGGATCCTGGTTTGAATCCCCATCTGGGTGGAGTTTCCATGTTCTCCCCGTGTCCGCATGGGCTTCCTCCAGGTTCTCCGGTTTTCTCCCAAAAACATGGATTAAGGTCATTTAAATTCTCCAAATTGCCCCATATAGAGTGTGTCTGTGTGAGTGAGTGTGTGCCCAGTGATAGATTGGCGTCCTGTCCTGGGTGTATCTGCCCAGCGCCCGAAACGTTCTCCCCTGGATGGGCATGGGGAACCCACCCATGCCCCTAGTAGAGGATGGAAGGGATGAAAGGATGACTGAATTTACCTTGAATCCATGTTTTTTGACTGTGGGAGGAAACCGGAGAACCCGGTCTGCGTGAAAAGTGAACAGGCGGACGGCGGACACGGCGCGGGTGCACGTCCGGATGCTGTAGAAGTTAATGGTGAGATTGAAATGAGGGTGCAGACTCTATTAAAGATCAGCTCTCATGCAGCGCGCCATCATTACGCCAAATGATTTTTTGATACGCTCTCTGGGCCTGGAGCTGTTCCAAAACTGTGATCATGGGTAATCTAACTCAGCCCCACCACACTCTGCTCTCACCCTCATTATCATCAGCCAGTCGGGGCTCACTGTGGCGGCAGAGGATGGGTATGAATCCTCAGGTATGAGAAGAACACCTGGAAAGAAGATGTTGTGTAACACCTATGTATGTATATATATATATATATATATATATATATATATATATATATATATATATATATATATATATATATATATATATATATAT
>JAFMOD010000936.1:21810-39310 GCA_019802435.1 Corydoras maculifer
GGCAATTTGGAGAACTCAATTGACTTAATCCATGTTTTTGGACTGTGGGAGGAAACCGGAGAACCCGGAGGAAACCCACGCGGACACGTGGAGAACATGGAAACTCCACCCAGATGGGGATTCGAACCGGGAATCCCTAGCGCTGAGAGGCACACGTGCTAACCACTAAGCCGCCGTGCTGTTGTGTGTGTGTGTGTATATATATATATATATATATATTGGGGGCGTGTTCCCCATGCCCATCAAGGGGAGAACATTTCGGGCGCTGGGCAGATACACCCAGGACAGGACGTCAGTCTATCTCTGAACACACACTCACTCACACAAACACACTCTATATGGGGCAATTTGGAGAATTCAATTGACCTTGATCCATGTTTTTAGACTGGACGGAAACCGGAGAACCCGGAGGAAACCCACGCGGACACGAGGAAACATGGAAACTCCACCCAGATTATACACATAAACATTTTCACACACATACATAGAGGTGTAAAAGGGTAATAACCAAAAGAAAGTCATAATAAAATATTATTTACTTCGTATTGTTTTTTTGTTATACATCAAACGTGCACTCGAGCTTCTCATGGTTGAATGTGCAGAGTGATGAAAGTGAGATTGGAATCTGTTTTAAAGCTCTGTAAACTGAAAGCCTCTGCTGCATCCTGTGTTTGTTTCTATTTTACACCGTCGCCTCCACCAGCGGGCTTTCAGATCCATTCTCAGACCAGACCAAACCAAACGCTTCGGAATACGGCGCGAAACAAGGAGACATACGGAGATGTTTGTTCTGATATTGGAGTGAGAAAGTTGTTCGCTCGCCCTTCCCTCGACTCTCATCCCATTTATCTCTGTATTCAGCGAACAGACAGCGCACTGATCCCAGTTTAGGGGAATGAATTCCTCCTTTATCTGCACTATTGTCCCACTGTCTTATCTCGGTCACGGCTCTCCGGGACAGCAGCAGCGCTGGGCTTTGTCAGATCCTCGGCCGCTGTTGTGGCTGCTGCCTGCAATCTGCTCTGCTTTATTACCACAAACCGCTGTCTGCTGTTGAAATAAATGATTTTAATATCTCACCGCAGAAACATTAAATTCCATTAAGAGTGTCATTTGGATCAATAACGTGCCTCAGGCTTCTGGAGGAACACAGACCCAGAGGAACCGAAAAGAACTTGTTCAGGGAAGTACAGGGGTCCTTAGAAGTACCTACATACAGCAGATTGGTAAAGCGTCAGCTGCTGTTCAGAGCCAAATCTAAAATAGAATTGACAAATCTGAGTGACATCATCTCATCCTCCTTGAGCCTCACATGAGCCTCGGAGAAGCTGTGTGTGAGGATGTGAAGATCTAAAGAAGTTCATTCATTCATTCATTCATTATCTTCTGCTTTATCCAATATTAGGGTCTCGGGGGGTAGGGGTGTTCCCCATGCCCATCCAGGGGAGAAAGTTTCAGGCGCTGGGCAGATACACCCAGGACAGGGTGCCAATCTATCTTTGGGCACGCACTCACTCACACAGACACACTTTATATGGGGCAATTTGGAGAACTCAATTGACCAATTGACTTGATTCATGATTTTGGACTGTGGGAGGAAACCCGGAGGAAACCCACACGGGGAGAACATGGAAACTCCACCCAGATGGGGATTCGAACCGGGAATCCCTAGTGCTGAGAGGAGAACATGCTAACCACTACACCACCGTGCCGCATCTAAAGAAGTTATTTGGAATTTTGGAAAAGGGATCTCGTTTATCTACTGTATTTACACATGAATGAGTGTGGCCTCCACATTTAAGCAATGAAACACACACACACACACACACACACACACACTGGTGAAGTGCGCACATGTGTCCGGAGTGGTGGCCAGGTGCCTTGCTCAAGGGCACTTGAGCTGTAGTACTTGGTGGGACGAGGAATCAAACCAGGGACCTTCAAGGTCACAAGGCTGGTTTCTTAACTACAAGTCTACAACTGCCACAGGATTTTTTTGTTCTCTGACCGGGAATCGAACCCAGTCCACGGTACCAAATCCTGACCACTGGACCACCAGGGAAAGATCATGGATTTGTAGTCATCTAAGACCAATGCTTCCAGGAGACATGGGTCCTGATGTTGTAAGACAATGATGAATGAATGAATACCAAAGTGACCTGGAACGATGAAGGCCAAATTTGTTTGCTTCATAACAAATACAGAGTTGATCCCAAAATTAAGAGATGCCCAGTGATTGCCAGAGCAAAAATGCATCATCAGGGCAAAGATCCATCCATCTATTATCTTCCGCTTTATCATCTACTAGAATCGCGGCGGGTTCCACATGCCCATCCAGGGGAGAACGTTTTGGGCACTGGGCAGATAGACCCAGGACAGGGCGCCAATCTATCACTGAGCACACACTCACTCACACAGACACACAAACACACTCTATATCAAGATACACATCGACCCCCCTGACCTCACCTCACCCAAAATCATCTTGATCACCCGCATCAGGCTGAGAACTATTTGAAAGTGTATGTTGTGTTTTGAGCAGAACTCCATGAAAGTGATGTTCAAGTGTCTGTGGAAGAACTGTGGGAAGGTGCTGAGTACTGCAGCGGGGATCCAGAGGCACATTCGCACCATGCACCTCGGGTAAGCACCAGCATTTCATCACCTTTAATGTTCACACACACAACATATTCACTATTGAAGTACAGTTTTTGCACCGACCTCATCTGGAATAGGTTTATATTCAATTACACATTTGCTTTTTATTCTTTACTGAGTCATCTTGTTTTCTATTATTATTTATTCATTCATTCATTATCTTCCGCTTTATCCTATATTAGGGTTGTGGTGGGGTTCCCCATGCCTATTCAGGGGAGAACGTTTCGGGCGCTGGGCAGATACACCCAGGACAGGATGCCAATCTATCACTGGGCACACACTCACTCACACAGACACACTCTATATGGGGCAATTTATAGAATTCTATTGACTTGATCCATGTTTTTGGACTGTGGGAGGAAACCGGAGAACCCGGAGGAAACCCACGCTGACACAGGGAGAACATGGAAACTCCACCCAGATGGGGATTCGAACCAGAAATCCCTAGTGCTGAGAGGAGAACATGCTAAACACTAACACACCGTGCCGCCTCTATTATTATTATTATTATTATTATTATTATTATTATTATTATTATTATGTGTGATTATTGGTATGTACCTGCTACACACTTTATATGGGGCAATTTGGAGAACTCAATTGACATTGATCAATGTTTTTGGACTGTGGGAGGAAACCGGAGAACCCAAAGGAAACCCACGTGGACACGGGGAAAACATGGAAACTCCACCCAGATGGGGATTCGAACCGGGAATCCCTAGCGCTGAGAGGAGAACATGCTAACCACTAAGCCACCGTGCCGCCCCCTGTATTAACCTTAAATTAAAAATCCGACTGAATGGAACAACCCACCACAGCACAACCTTCTTCCCCCGAATGTCCCGTAAATCTGACGGTGCAGCCCTGATGGCTTGTAGATGACGGATGATTAATTGCTTCTTTATTTCCAGGTTGCCGTTCTGTAGTTTGCTGAATGGCGTGATTGAAATGCCTGTTGAGGATCGTTGTCTGAAAACAGTTTTCCTTTTTCATTCCGTGTTGCGTTGCTGTGTGAAGCTCTAATGCATATCCAATCTGAGTCATTTCCATATACATTGAACGGGAATCTGTTTTTTTTTTTTTTTATATCACACTGCTGCTTCCATAAAAATAACTCACCTTTTAAAGCATCTCAGAAATTTACTGAACTGAAATGGAGGAGTAACATTTAGAGATACAAACAGGAGAAAATCAGAGATACAGCTGTGCAAATAAGATTTCTCAACTTTCCTGCTGTAATTTTGGCTCTTTGCATGAAAATGACACGTTCTGCTGTTTTATTGTTTTATTTTATTATGGGCTGTTATTACGACATTAAATAAGTCAACCTTCAACATCTTCAACAGGGTTACTATATAATACAAATCCGAAGGCAATCCAATGTAAACATTGAGGTTTGCTGTGTAAATA
The DNA here is from genome assembly GCA_019802435.1 of Corydoras maculifer. Lineage (NCBI taxonomy): Eukaryota > Metazoa > Chordata > Actinopteri > Siluriformes > Callichthyidae > Corydoras > Corydoras maculifer. The sequence goes on from JAFMOD010000936.1 coordinate 25,879, forward strand.
AATAAATATATATATATATATATATATATATATATATATATAGATAGATAGATAGATAGATAGATAGATAGATAGATAGATAGATAGATAGATAGATAGATAGAAATAGGCTCAGTTTATACAATATGGAGAAATAGAGAGATGAATTGGAACTGACAGCCTTCAAGATTCGTTTACCAAACTCAGATTTTGCTCCTGAGAACATGCAATCTACATTAGAAGAACCTGCTCGGACTTTCTCGGCTTAGGGAGCTTCTTGCTGTGAGGCTGAAGTGTGAACCGCGGCGCCACCATGCTGTCATGATTTATACACCATGACAAATGTCCAAAATTTCATTTTAAAATAATAACTTTAAAATAAAAATCCCAGAGAATATGAAAAGCCGCCATGCTTCCTTCTCTGAATGTCTCTTAAAGTACAAATGTAAACGTAATCCAAGGTGAACAATGGGGTTTTGCTGTATAGAACTAGACTCAGTTTATACAATATGGAGTAATAGAGAGATGAATTGGAACTGACAGCCTTTAAGATTCGTTTACCAAACTCAGGTTTTGCTTCTGAGAATGTGCAAACTACATTGGAGAACATGCAAACTACATTAGAAGAACCTTGTCTGTCTGCTCGTACTGGCTCAGCTGAGGGACCTTCTTGCTGTGAGGCTTGCTGTGCGGCGCCACCATGCTGTCATCATTCATACACCATGAAAAAAAATGTCCAACAGACATGGAGGAGAACATGCAAACCACATTGAAAGAAACCTGTATGTGTGCTTAGGTATCAAACTCAGTGGAGAATGATTCATTTTTTGATCTGGAAGCTGATTGGTTGTTTTTGAGTAAGAGTAAAAGCACACTCCTGAATTTTCATCTCATTATTTTTACCATAATCCTCTACTAGGGTCGCGGGGGTGGGGGCGGGGGGGTTACACACCCATCATCAATCCATCGCTAGGCACAGACACACTATATAGGTGCAATTTAGAGCAGCCAATTCACCTTGGATTTATGTTTTTGCACTGTGAGAGGAAATCGGAGAACCAGGAGAATCCAAGCTGACACGGGGAGAACATGGGAACTTCCCTCTGATGGAGAAATAATAATCGTATGTCATTTTAATGGAAATGGAGTTGAAATACATTGAATTCATTATTAATTTAACACCTTTTCGATTCTATTTGCATATATTTTAATACGTCCTCTAAAAGAAGTCAGCTTGACACTAATTTGCATATAACTGATGAAGCAAAGTGCATTGTTGGTAGTAAAAGTAATTAGCAGAATGCAGCCGAATGAATCAGTATGCTAATGAGATGACATCACAGCTCCTTCCCTCGTCCACAGGAGGAACTGCGACTCGGAGTGCAGTGATGGAGAGGAGGACTTTTATTACACCGAGATCAAGCTGAACACAGACTCGGTAGCCGACGGCCTCAGCAGTCTGTCCCCGGCGTCTCCGTCTGTCCTGTCCCCTCCACCCGCCGGCGAACACAAGCGGACCGAGATGTCCGGCACCAACGGGACCAAGAGCGAGAGCAGCAGCTCCACGCCGCTCAGCCGCTCCGCCCCCAGCACCCTCTACCTAGTGCACACCGACCACGCCTATCAGGTACAACATCCAACCGTCCATCAATTATCTTCTGCTTTATCCTCTACTACGGTCGCGGGGGGGTTCCCCATGCCCATCCAGGGGAGAACTTTTTGGGTGCTGGGCAGATACACACTCACTCACTCATACAAACACACTCTATATGGGGCAATTTGGTGAATTCACTTGACCTTGATCCATGTTTTTGGACTGTGGGAGGAAACCCACGCTGACACGGGAAGAACATGGAAACTCCACCCAGATTGGGAATCGGGAACATGCTAACCACTTAACCCCCTCATCTCATTATCTTCCACTTTATCCTCTACTAGCATTGCGGGGGGGGTCATCCAGGGGAGAACGTTTTCAGTGCTGGGCAGATACACCCCGGACAGGGTGCCAATCACTGGGCACACACATACACACTCTATATGGGGCAATTTGGAGAATTCAATTGACCTTGATCCTTGTTTTTGGACTGTTGGCGGAAACTCGAGAACCCGGAGGAAACCCACCCGGACACGGGGAGAACATGAAAACTCCACCCAGATGGGGATTCGAACCGGGAATCCCTAGCGCTGAGAGGAGAACATGCTAAACACTAAACCACCGTGCCTCCCCCTCATCTCATTATCTTTCTATTTTCTATATTCTTGACTAGGACGGCGGGGGGGGGCGAGGGGGGGGTTCCGATGCCCATCCAGGGGAGAATGTTTTGGGTTTTGGGTGCTGGACAGATTTACCCAGGACAGGGCACCAATCTATTGCTGGGCACACTCACTCACACACACACACACACACACACTCACACAAACACACTCTATATGGGGCAATTTGGAGAATTCAATTGACCTTGATCCATGTTTATGATTCTATTGTTGTTTTTTTCCCCCCTCCGGCTTTAATCTACTTCACTTTTCGACCAATCTACACAGTTTTTACAGGACACGTCCACCTCATTGGTCAGATTATTGCTTCTACTGTATATTGTTAAGGAATCGGTCGAACCCTTCCTGAGGTTTTTCTCGCTAAATTCTCATTCACTTTGCATTACAGTAATATTTGCACTCACATGACTCCAAGAAAGTCGCCGGAGTCTAAGACCTGAGTAATCATGACACCCTATGATTATTCACTTCACTCTATTGCCATCAGGACGGCATTTTCGTGTCCTGAAGGCAAACACAGAGAGGATGAGGAGGAGCTTCTTCCCAACTGCGATTCGGACCCTGAACCAGGACTAAACGGACACAATCCCACCCACGACACCTTCATAACTCTTAACCCTCTTAACTTTTAACCCTGCACCGCATTACTTGCACCTAAAAGCACAACTCACATTGATCATGACTTCTAAGACCATTTTAGTTTATATCTCTTAGAGTGCCATAATTGTACAGTTTCTCTTCTTTTATAATTAAAATTGCACAGTGTAAATACATAGGGTGGCACTGTGGTTTAGTGGTTAGCATGTTCTCCTCTCAGTGCTAGGGATTCCCGGTTCGAATCCTCATCTGGGTGAAGTTTTCATGTTCTCCCCGTGTCCACGTGGGTTTCCTCCGGGTTCTCCGGTTTCCTCCCACAGTCCAAAAACATGGATCAAGTTAATTAAGTTCTCCAAATTGCCCCATAGTGTGTCTGTCTGTGAGTGTGTACCCAGTGATAGATTGGCGCCCTGTCCTGGGTCTATCTGCCCAGCGCCCGAAACGTTCTCCCCTGGATGGGCATGTGGACCTCCCCCCCGCGACCCTAATAGAGAATAAAGCTGAAGATAATGAATGGATGGATAAATACGTAGTTCAATTTTATTTTTATCATTTTATTTGATCTTTATTCTATTTATTATTATCCTTTTCAACAAATTTTAACTTTATATGGAGAAAGAATTTCACTGCTGGCTGTACCATGTATATCTACGCATGTGACCAATAAACCTGATTTGATTTGATTTGATAATGACCTGGCCACGCCCACTTTCTTACCTCGTTCGCTGTATTGCTTGGATGTACATATGCACCGTGTTTCTACAGCCAGGCTGAAACCACGTACATTTTCTTCAGGAAATGCAGCTCTAGTTATTTTTATAATTCGGGGAAAATAAGCCTTTATAAATGCGCTTGGCAAATATGTGTTGAGGTTCCATCTTAAAACTATGAAATTCATAGTAGCAGACGAGCATGCCAAATCCCTGACATTTAAAATCATGTGCTGTTTTACCAACAATATCGGTTTTATTCAGTTATCCAGTCCGCCTCCAGTTTTACATCTGAGGTAATAAAAAAATCATGGAAAAAATGATTAAACACGACAGTTTACTGCCCTGTTTAGCCCCATTGTATTTAATATAAGACATTTGAATGTTCTCTTCATATTTATACACAATATACAACAACCAAAATAATACGGACACCATTGCTTCACATGTTGTTTGCCTTGCTTTTAATTAATTAACCTACTGCACACACAGAAGAATCAGCTCTCCACTTTTAATGTATATGTAAGCACTGGAGCGGTGTCAGCTCTTGGGGCAATTGGGGCTTGCTGCCTTTCTTAAGTGCACTTCAGCCATAGTACTCGCTGGGACCGGGAATTGAACCGGGGACCTTCAGGTCGCAAGTTTGGTACCTTAACCTCAAACCTACGAATGAATATGTGAAAAATATGTGAAGAAATGGTAGGTTGAAGCCAGATGTGTCGGCTAACACGTTCGCCTCTCTGCGCTCGGGATCCAGGTTCGAATCCCGATCTGGGTGGAGCTTCCTTGTTCTCCCTGTGTCTGTTTCTCCAAGTTCTCTGGTTTCTTCCAAAAACATGGATTGGAGGTGAACTGTCTGCAACAAATTGCCCCTATGTAGTGTGTGTTTGTGTGAGGGAGTGTGTGCCAGGCGCCAGTCCTGGGTGTATCTATCCATGTTCATAAGATTTACTTGCTTTATTGGTGGAAGTATAGTTGTGCTGATATGTGAAAGGGGTCTCACTTAACGTATCTACAAATCTGAAAGCACTGGATTGCCTGGATTGTAGTTGGTGACTTTTAGGGGGCGGCACGATTTTACCGTATTACTTAGAACCGTATCATGTTAACGATAAATCTAACTGCGATACTGAAAATTTCCAAAATCCTTGCCAAAAACAACATGCCCCAAACTATCCATCCATCCATTATCTTCCACTTTATCCACTTCTAGAGTTGTGGCAGGGTTCCCCATGCCCATACGGGGGAGAACGTTTCGGGTGCTGGCCAGATACACCCAGGACAGGATGCCAATCTATCACTGGACACACACTCATTCACACAGACACACTCTATATGGGGCAATTTGGAGAATTCAATTGACCTTGATCCATGTTTTTGGACTGTGGGTGGAAACCGGAGAACCCGGAGGAAACCCACGTGGACACAGGGAGAACATGGAAACTCCACCCAGATTGGGATTCGAAACGGGAATCCCTTGTGCTGAGAGGAGAACATGCAAACGACTAGGCCATCATTGTGTACAAGTTGTATGTATTCATAAAGCACATTTAAACACTGCTTAAGCTAATTAAACGAAAATAAAAGTATCACACGTTCTCCATCACTGACGTTATCCAGTTAACAACCTAAAACAGCATGAAGCGTGCTCTGCCGGTCCTTATACAGTACTCTGAGTGCACCGATACGTTGATTCACTTCAAAACTAAAGAAACTCGGGATGTTGTAGTGACGCGGACATGGGGAGAACATGCAAACTCCACCCAGATTGGGATTCGAACTGGGAATCCCTAGCACTGAGAGGAGAACATGCTAAGCTCTAAACCACCATGCCGCCCCTGCCCCAAACTATTTGTACATAAAATATTACAAGTGCTTGGGTGGTGCACTGTCTCTTTTATATTACCTGTGTGATTTATTTTCATATTGCGGATTAATTACAGGACTGTACAGTTTGTTTCAGGCACGATGGCTGTCATTAATGCTTCTGAGGACTTTCCCTGCCGCATTACGCTGTGTGTTTGATTTTATTTTCGCTTTTCACCTCCTCATTCTGTTGAATGTCTTCGGGTACTTCCCCTTCTTTGCACCTGGTTAAACCCCAGCAGTGCTTTCTGCTCCTCGCTGTGTAGTTTCTTTGTTTTGGCGTTAACGTGGTTATTTCTACACTTTAGGTTCTGTTTTTCCTCTTCTTTTCTGTGAGCTCTTTGTGTTTATACGTTCGGAGGTTATTCTTTAATGCTTCAGTAAATCGTGTTGTTGGGTCCTCTTTCTTTAAACAGAAGTCCTTGCACACAGAATTCACATGTAACCCATCCGTGCAGGGAACCACACACACACACACACACACACACATTGAAGTGAGCACACATGCCCGGTGCGGTGGGCAGCCCTGTACACTGTGCCGAGGAGAAGTTGGGTGAATTGTGTTGTTCTCTTTTGTAATCTTTATTTCGCTGAGTACAAGATGCTGGTGTTTACCTAAAAACATAAACATATACATATACCGTATTTTCCGGACTATAAGGCACACCTAAAAGCCTAAAAAATTTTCCCAGAAATCGAACGTGCACCTTATAATCCGGTGCGCCTTATAATCCGGTGCGCCTTATACGTGTACTGAGTTCCAAAATCTATAAAGGTATTGTTGTGCGACCGGGTGGTTTCCTGAAAAGCCGAGTGAAGGAAATGAATTCGGAGCTCGCCGTCATTCCGGGAGGATTAAATAAAGAACTCCGACCGCTGCACATTGGCGTAAACCGGGCGTTTAAAGTAAAGTTGCGGGCGGCGTGGGAGCGATGGATGATAGACGGTGAACACACGTTTACTAAAACTCGGGAGGCGGCGGCGGGCGAGTTACACCACCGTCTGTGAATGGATTGTGGAGGCCTGGGCTGAGGTTTCTGCTGTAACCGTGGTCCGAGCTTTCACAAAAGCCGGCATCATCGCTGAACAGCCGCCTGGAGACGAGACGGACTCAGACATTGATGAGGGGGAACCCGGAGTGCTCGATAGTGAAACAGCTTTTTAATTCAGACACAGAAGACGAGGACTTTGATGGATTTGTGGGAGAAGAGGGATTAAAATAATGTGTTTTATCAAGTAGTAGAATAAACTTCAATTCTAAATCAGCGTTTTACATCCTTTACTTTTCTTGTAGATCGTATGTTTTAGCAAGTGCTTTATAATACGGTGCCGTACAGAATAAGTACTGTACAGAAATAGAGTCCGTAATTCAGACTGAGCCTTATAGTACAGTGCGCCTTATACGTGGGGCAAATACAGAAATAGACCCCGTAATTCAGACTGCGCCTTATAGTACGGTGCGCCTTATGGTCCGGAAAATACGGTATTCTTCAAGCGAAATAAGAATAAACAGTTAACTGCACATGACCTGCCATATCTCATCAAGGCCAATTTTATGCTGCCACAATATGTTAGCAATTATATTACACTATTCTATACTGTTTTATATTATGACTGCTGGAAAGCACGGTGGCTTAGTGGTTAGCATGTTCTCCTTTCAGTGCTAGGGATTCCCGGTTCGAATTCCAACCTGGGTGGAGTTTCCATGTTCTCCCCGTGTCCGCGTGGGTTTCCTCCGGGTTCTCCGGTTTCCTCTCACAGTCCAAAAACATGGATCAAGTCAATTGAATTCTCAAAGTTGCCCCATATAGAGTGTGTGTGTGTGAGTAAGTGTGTGCCCAGTGATAGATTGACGCCCGAAGCGTTCTCTGGATGGACATGGGAAACCCTGCCCCACTTTATGATGGCATTGTAGAACCGAACCAGCATTGAGGCAATCTAAATTTCTTAAGCTGTCTCAGGGAAAAGGTCATTTTAATAGTAAAACGAGCAAAATCAGATAACAGGAAGTGCGTGAAATAGCATTTTTTTACCAAACAAACAGATGAAGCTAATCTAGGGGTGGTAATAATAAAATAAAATAAAAAAATAATAATTTTTACTTTTAAAATATGAATTTACTATCCAGAGTCTATAATTACAGTCCTAAAAGCTAAAGGGATTTGTTGGGCTTGAAGCCAAAAAGACTTGCCAGTTCAATGTCCTAACTACTGCACAGAGCCAACACTCTCTTAGGACATCACACTAAACAGAAACCAATCATGTACAGCACCGTCATTAACTGAAAACTAACACAGCTTCACTACTGAAGTCCAGTGTTCTGTTTACAGAGCTGTCTTATTTCCCTTCACAGGCCACAGCTCCAGTGTCTATTCCATCCACCAGCTCGGCTCGCTTCACCCCCTCCAGCAGCGGCACCTTCAGCATCTCCTGGCAGTCTCCACCTGTCACCTTTACTGGGACCCCTGTGAGTTTTTACACACACGTTACACTTTACATAAACTTGTGCAATTGTGCCGAATATGATCCCCAAGACCACGTGTCTTCCACCCTCTTAAAACCTTTGTTTTTTGTGGTGCAAATTCTCTATAAATCCATCCATTATCTTCCACTTTATCCCCTACAAGGGTTTTGGTGGGGGGGGGGGGTTGGGGGGGTTTCCATGCCCATCCAGGGGAGAACGTTTCAGGCGCTGGGCAGATACACCCAGGACAGGGCGCCAATCTATCACTGGGCACACACTCACTCTCACACACACACACACACACACACACACTCTATATTGGGCAACTTGGAGAACTCAATTGACCTTGACCCATGTTTTTGGACTGTGGGAGGAAACCGGAGAACCCCACGCGAATACGGGGAGAACATGGAAACTCCACCCAGATTGGGATTGCAACCGGGAATCCGTAGCACTGAGAGGAGAACATGCTAACCACTAAACCACCGTGCCGCCTCATGTTCACTACTTTGAGGTAAAAGGAGCATTTGTTAAGCTTACACAGGCATTTTATACAAGTCTGCTGTACAACAGACATTCCAGCTCTTTCCAAATGTGTCCCGCGGCTTGTGGTGATGGTTCCCTATAGTTCCTTTATCCTCTGCGTTCCTTTGTTTAGAGAACCACAGTCACGCTGGACAAGTAAGACGTTTTACATTGTTAAACCTTCATCGTGTTCTTACATTTACTTGTATACTGCAACAATGTTGGCGGCACGGTGGTTTAGTAGTTAGCATGTTCTCCTCTCAGCGTTAGGGATTCCTGGTTCCAATCCCCATCTGGGTGGAGTTTCCATGTTCTCCCCGTGTCCGTGTGGGTTTCCTCCGGGTTCTCCGGTCCAAAAACATGGATCAAGTCAATTGAGCTCTCCAAATTGCCCCATAGTGTGTCTGTGTGAGTGAGTGTGTGCCCAGTGATAGATTGGCACCCTGTCCTGGGTGTATCTGCTCAGCGCCTGAGACGTTCTCCCCTGGATGAGCATGGGGAACCCCCCCCCACGACCCTAATAGAGGATAAAGCGGGAGATAATGGATGGATGTAACAATATTCTCATTACTACTATTTACCCTTAATTCTGATCCAGTAGGTGTGTTTGCACATGTTTTAATGATATATATTGTACTGCATAGAATCACAAGCTTTACTTGGTAACAGATACTCAGGTTCTGTTGCTATTGCTTCTGAGAAGGTGGATGTCAGCCCTTATGTCATAAACAGTGTTATAAATAGACTGGCTCAAGCAGAAGCATAAATCTAAAATAAAACCTACAGACAAAACATTATACTAGAGGAAAATGCTGAAAGACAAACACTGTGCCATATATACACACATTCAGACACAAACATGATGCCACACAGTGTAAACACTGCAGTCGCAGTACCACATGTCCAAACAGCCAGACACAAACACAATACCATATATACACATTCAGACATGACCGCAACACCTCCCACTAAATCCATGTTCTCCCTGTTTTTATTGGGCTGGCTGTCCTACAGGACGTCCTCAATGGACTTAGTGACTTAGCACACACAGTACATACAAACACAGAACCTTATAAATAATTGGCTGAACCCATAACATGAAACCCACCCATTAACCCTGTCAGGTCACCACCATAGAACGAGATGGAGAGTTTAAGAAAAGAATGGAAAGCAACCCTAATAGAGGATAAAGTGGAAGATAATGGATATATGGGTGTTAATAATAATAAATAATGTATTGATATTCTTAAAAAAAGGAAAAGGTCATAATAAAAAAGTCCAACATAAAGCAAACATATTAAGTATTACTCTGTTAATTTAGTAGACATGTGCTGTGTCGATGTTGTTTAATGGAAACACCCGTTTTTTCTAACAAGTGGAGTTTTGTTGCAGGCTTCTCCCACTCACACCCGGACACAGGGATTTAATGAGCAGCGCCCTCAGACCACAGCAATGCCCTCATCTTTACCCCGAACCACAGGCTCACTCAGGTATATTACGTTTAGATTTTAGCCTACACAATTCTCATTTCCCCCGGAGTTCTTTCTTTTATCTGGAAATGAATAGTTATCCTGTATTATTTTGTGGTATAATGAATTTTCTATTCTCATTTTTGCTTTTTGGAAATATTTGTAACGTCTGGGGGGGGGGGGTAAAAGACTTGGCCTTGTTTGTCACTGTTTTATGCCAGGAATGAGAAATTTGGGGGCTTGTCAAGGATCTCGGGCAATAAAATCTTTAGGCCCAGATGCACAATTTATAAAGAAAGAACGGACAAAAGACAAAAGGAAAAATGAAATATGTTTTTTAAAAGCAGCAGATGAGGCTGGAAACCTTCACACAGGTCAGACAGGATTAGAAATCTATAACCAATGATTTGTAGGTTGTAGATCCAGGCAGGTCACATGGAACAGAGTCGTCATAGTATAAACACTGCTGGACTGCACATGACCCGTCATATCGTGTCAAGGCCAATTTAATGCTGGCACATGTGTTAGTTATTATATTATATTATATTGTACTATTTTATATTAGCTTAGTGGTTAGCATGTTCTCCTCTCAGCACTAGGGATTCCAGGTTTGAATCCCCATCTGGGTGGAGTTTCCATGTTATCCCCGTGTCCGCGTGGGTTTCCTCCGGATCAACTGGATCAAGTCAATTGAGTTCTCCAAATTGCCCCATATAGAGTGTGTCTGTGTGAGTGAGTGTGAGCCCAGTGATAGATTGGTGCCTTGTCCTGGAAGTATTTGCCCAGTGCCCGAAACGTTCTCCCCCCGACCCTAATAGAGGATAAAGCGGAAGCTAATGAATAGATTATGACAGCTGTACTATGAGAATCTCTTCACTTCATTATACATGATATGATATATGTGATGTGATATATATAATAAATATGACATGATATGGTATATATGATATGATATTTACAATACATTAACATTTGGTCATTTAGACCAAATTTTTGGTCAAGTAATATTTGTCATAGTGGTTGAAAAGATAATGAGATAAGATAAATACACATATAGGGTGGCACGGTGGCTTAGTGGTTGGCATGTTCTCCTCTCAGCGCTGGGGATTCCCGGTTTGAATCCCCATCTGGGTGGAGTTTCCATGTTCTCCCCGTGTCCGTGTGGGTTTCCTCTGGGTTCTCAGGTTTCCTCCCACAGTCCAAAAACATGGATCAAGTCAATTGACCTCTCCAAATTGTCCCATATAGAGTGTGTCTGTGTGAGTGAGTGTGTGCCCAGTGATAGATTGGCGTCCTGTCCTGGGTGTATCTGCCCAGCGCCCGAAACATTCTCCCCTGGATGAGCATGGGGAACCCCCCCGCGACCCCAATATAGGATAAAGCGGAAGATAATGGATGGATAGATATATATATAGTCAGTGTTAAAGATGCTGAATGTGTTTTATGTTGTATACTTGAGTTGATGATGCTCATGTGCATGTCCAGCAGGAAGTCCCGGGGAGAGGGCAAGAAATGTCGTAAGGTGTACGGCATGGAAAACCGAGACATGTGGTGCACGGCCTGCCGCTGGAAAAAAGCCTGCCAAAGGTTTGTGGACTGAAGTGCCAAGGAAAAGGGGCGGAGCTTCCTCGCACGCATATCATCACTCCTACTCTTTCCTGATCTGCCTCCTGCACCACAAACCTCCGACTGGCCTGGATCCTGGATCGGAACGCCTCAACATTCCCTCTCGGAACAGTGTGTTCTCCCCCATTTCCCTGCTCCAGCCCCCTTGCTCTTGCTTTCAACCTGGACGTAAACCATGCGGACGGGCGCGTGCAACTCCAGAGAAAACTTTAAACGCTGCGTTTGTTCTCGGTTGCTTTTCGAGAGCCCCGTTTTAACTTGGACCGCTTTCTTTTGGGTCCAATCACTGCCTGAGCTTCAGCACAGACGAACGTTTAGGCGAGCCACTCTGTGAAGCAGGGGAGTCGAGGGTTCTTGTTTTCCACGAACGCCTTTTTCACTTTTGCAAGGCTGTAGTAAGCCAACATGACTGCGCACACTCCCCGTTCTAGTCCAAGAAACTGCCTGTTTTGGCAAAGGGGTGAGAACGTTCCCTGGTGACCATGAATCAATGCAAAAAAAAAAAAAAAAAAAAAACTAAACGGGGAACGAGCCGCAGCTTCCCTTTTTCTTCCGTATCAACACAAGCAATTGCGCACGATGATGAGACAGCTTTTCTAACTTTGTTTTATATGGATCAATCTTTTCAGGGATGCGATCAGTGAAAGCAAAAAACCAGCAGCTACATGTTGAAGCGGTGACGGTAATTCGGGGATTCAACGCGGGACTGTCTATCCGTCTATCTGGAACCAAAAAGAATGCGTTTATGTGCCAATTTCGTTCCCTTCTGGATTCAGAACTCATGAACGCTCATTGATGCTATGCCTGTTCTAAGCTACCGTTCTAAGCTACCGGCCTCCTGGCCCGCTCGAACTTACCTGACCGACTGGAAGAGAACCAGATTATTTCGAATCCAGCACCGCAGATGTGCCGGGCCGCCAAACCCGAGTCGAGAGCGTCGCTTGTGAAAGCTTCGAGCGCCGTTTCTCCCTGCCATCGCCTTCCTCCTGACCTCACGTAGGAAGTAATACAATTCACAGCACTTACTCAGCCCGCTTCAGCGTTCTCTTACGCGAGCGGAAGCCTGACACGCTCTTCGTTTTATATCCAGGTCTGTGATCGTTTGAGTATTGTGTTACCCACAATGCATCACGAGATGGTAATGCTCAGCACTGGGTTTCCCTCCGCCTTGCTCCAGGTGACGACGCCTGGATGGAAAGCTTTTTGATCCACGTCCGTGTTCTACCGGGGCCTTCGGGACTCCCGCACCAGACTAATATGCAAGCGGAACCTCCGGCGTAAGTCCTCCGGCACCGTTTCGATGGCTTCGATGCAGTATCGAACAAAATCCACGCAGAACACACCGCACTAAGACTAGCTAGCACTCGCCACATCGCTCGTTCACTTTCTGCAGCACGACGACCGGGTTCCTTAAACTTTCACATCATTACAATCAGGACTTCGGTAACCTAAGCTCAACGTTTTAAATTCAGTTCATTCAGTGAGGCCTCTTCCAGCAGGACGGTGCGTCTGCACATTCAGAGTTCAGCTCTTTTTTGTTGCTTTGATTCATTCAGATTCGTCTCCTGTGTCCTGATACTTTCCAGTGAGTGAGACCCGCCATCGAGGTTTGCCATCGATTAAAGCAAATACGTCCCACAATCCATGTTCATCACTCGGAACGATGCTGTGCTTGTTTATTTTTTTCTTTTGCTGTTTCTGTCTTCATCATTTCTGTTTCACATCCTTCATTTTACTGAGCTGCATAAATGTTCTACAAGTTTGTGTGTCTTGGCTTCTTTGGGTAAAGCTGGGTGATTCCCTTGCGTTATGTTTAAGACACACATTAATGTTTTTTCATTCATTTGGACTGTATTTAAAGGGGAAGACCTTTTTTTGACATGCATTTCTTTCAGCAGTCGGAGGGATGCGCAGATTATTCT
>JAFMOD010000936.1:40719-92717 GCA_019802435.1 Corydoras maculifer
CCACAGTCCAAAAACATGGATCAAGTTAATTGAATTCTCAAAATTGCCCAATTTAGAGTGTGTCTGTGTGAGTGAGTGTGTGCCCAGCGATGGATTGGCGCCCTGTCCTGGGTGTATCTGCCCAGCGCCCGAGACGTTCTCCCCTGGATGGGCATGGGGAACCCCACCGCGACCCTAATAGAGGATAAGCGGAAGATAATGAATGAATGAATGAATATATATATATATATATATATATATATATATATATATATATATATATATGATAAATTTTATTTCAATTCTCACGCTATGTTATTGATTATTAATATCACGCAGCTCTGCTTCATCAGATATATTGTTTGAAGTGATTTCAGATGGTGGGTCTCTCTAAGAAAGACAGAACCTTGGTTTTGCAGAATTTAAGATCTAGTTTAATTCGGACCTTTTTATATATTTTGTTGTCTGCGGCTGCCGCGGTTATGATCCATTGTTTACAAACAGGAAAAGCATAACTTGGAACTGTTCGCATCAGAATTTCCTTCTGAGAAAATGAAACCCCTTTGGCCGTGTTTCCAATTCCTTTTCATAAATTCCACAGATAAGCAGAGAAATATCACAACCCTTGGTTTGTATCCTTTGAACCTATCCCGGTTTGACATGACTAAATGAATCAGGGCGCTGATGCAAAGTGAAACCAACTTCACCAGGGAAATAAAAAAGTCAGAGTTCACGCCTGTTAAACCTTAAAGACGTTACTCCATTTTTCTTTTCTTTCCTCATTTGTCTTCCACCTCCACACGTCTGGTTTATCCTTCATCGTGGCAAATATAAATATCTTCTAATAACAGGTTCTATTATACACAGTGTACCTATAAAGTTAAGTGTAAGCAGTTACTCTTGTAAAGCGTGTATTGTCCAGCGAGCAGACACTGTTCTGCTTCAGCTGGTGGTCTCACCCAACCTCCTTTTCTTCTATACACCATGTGACGTCGGTATAACCCTGAGTATTATTACAGTTGTTTACAACACTTTGAATAAGTAGCTTCAGCATATTTGAGCGCCGGGTTTTTGTTGACTCAGCAGTTAAGCACAGTGCTAACCTTTCCAGTACTGGAACCCTGAGAATTTCCTTTGTGAAGCAGCAGACATGCAGAATGGAAACGCAGTGTGCCGCTGATCGGGTTTTGCGTGCTGTGTGAATTTCAACGTTATGCTGAAAGAAGACAGATTTTTAACTCTTAAAGCTCTTTGTGTTTCTACGAATCGGGATTTAGCAACGACCCCGTGGACGATAGTCTGCTTAATGGGTGTGCTGTTGACGGTGCGGTGCGGGAAAGAGCAACCGGGACAGGAATAGGAGACGAAGGATGAGGGAGAGAATGTTAAAGCCAGAAAAATGACTTCAGAGCCTGCTGTCGGCCAAAACGTGGCTCTGTGATTTGCACTGAAGCTTTTGTTAATGTGGGTCTCTGATTTAGAAGAAGTCGGACTTCTAAAGATAAATCCCAATCTGGGTTGAGTTTTCATGGTCTCCCTGTGTCCGTGTGGGTTTTCTCTGGGTTCTCCGGTTTCCTCCCACAGTCCAAAAACATGGATCAAAGTCAATTGAATGGTGCAAATTGCCCCATATAGTGTGTGTTTGTGTGAGTGAGTGAGTGTGCCCAGCGATAGATTGGTGTCCTGTCCTGGGTGTATCTGCCCAGCACCCGAAACGTTCTCCCCTGGAAGGACATTTACCTTAGTAGAGGATAAAGGTAATAGATGGATGAATGTCACGCCGACTTTGTAATTCTGCTATTTAATGTTTTCTGATAGACTTTCCATTCGAAAAATAGAATTGTTTTAGTGATATGAACTCCTTAGCATGTTCTCCTCTCAGCTCTGGGGATCCAGGTTTGAATCCCGATCTGGGTGGAGTTTCCATGTTCTCCCCGTGTCCACGTGGGTTTCCTCCGGGTTCTCCGGTTTCCTTCCACAGTCCAAAAACATGGATCATGTTCAACGGAATTCTCCAAATTGCCCCATATAGAGTGTGTTTGTGTGAGTGAGTGTGTGCCCAGTGATAGATTGGCGCCCTGTCCTGGGTGTTTCTGCCCAGCGCCCGAAACGTTCTCCCCTGGAACCCCCCCTCGCGACCCTTGTAATAGCTAATTGATGGAATGGATATGAACTCAGTGAGGATCTGAGACACACACACGGTTTGCTACATTAGCTTCAGTGCAAAACCAAAAGAAGCCGCTCAACGCGGCGTGAACACTCGACTGCGTTTAGAGTGAACGGGTGAAATGAAGGAGGTGTGAACATACTGGCTTAGTGGAACCGGGTGGAGTGGAACCGTAGTAGTGCCTTTGAAAAAGGCAGAATATGACTTCTGCAATGCATCCGATTAAGAAAACGGCCTCTCGGTCCTTTCGTAGCATGAAGAGTCATAGCTGCCTGTGTCGTGTCGTGTCGTGTGGAGGAGACGTTGGCCTCTGCATTCAGGAATGTAGTGTTTTAGGACACACTGGAGCCTGACTGTGCCTTGGGAGGTGGACGGTAAAATGTGCATGCTCATTCGGACATGCACCGAAAAGCAGAGGAATGTATCTGGTGTCGGCTCGCCCGACGCCACCGGCTCGTCGGCTTGTCGTGCGTTTTGTACCACTTCTATGGCGTTGGGGGGTCGGAACCCTTTTCCACTCGTTCGTTTTTTTCTAGTGAACTTGTCCGGATGATTTTTTACTAGGGGACGTCTTTTGTCTTTTTTCCTTCTCGGCGGTACTTTGTAATCCAGAACCGCGGTATTGTAGGTTTTTTGTCCTTGATGTGTTTTTTATCCGCTTTCCAAACCATAGGTATGCTTAAATAGACTTTTCTATGTGTCCTGTTGGTTTTCTATGTAAAAATTCAAGGGGAAAAACCCAGATGCTTTTTGGTTTTGTTTTTTTTTTTCTTTCCTATACAATGCTGAGCCAGCGAGATCATTCATTCTAGTGAGAAACTCGAGCCCTGCAGCCACACACCTGTTATTACAGAGGGAAATCTGCAGAACACTAACATCTGACTGGTACAATCCAAAGACCTGGCTTTACAGTCTATCCCAGCACACCGATTAAGCATTCTGCAAACCAGCATGTCTTTGGATACCCAAAATGCCTCATTTGTATTTTTATCGTCAGTGATTATCTTCCATCACTAAATAAATGCATTCTGACGAAATAAGATCACAAAATGTTATAAATCCTGCAGAGGCTCCGTGTTCTATGATGAATTATGTCACTGCGCTTGTTAATCAATGACCATGTTAACCTCAAGAACTCGATGACTGTCGCACTGGAATTTTTACACTTTTTAAACCTGTACTCTGTATTTTTATTACTGCATGTGCATGCTAAACTAGATACGAAACCCAATTTATAACCGTATAACGTGTTTGGTCCGTGAACGGCACAGAGCAGGCAGGTTGGTACACACCGCTACAGTGCAGCAGTGCAGATATTTCTCATCATTGCTTCATCAAATCTGGTCTATTCTATGCTTTTCTCCACTTTCTTACCATCATTAAAAATAAAGCCTAGTGGGGACAAAAAATTTATAATGTAGGGAGATTTTTGATTGAGGGCATCACGGTGGCTTAATGGTTAGCATGTTCTCCTCTCAGTGCTAGGGATTCCTGGTTCCAAATACCCGGTTCCCGGTTTCCTCCGGGTTCTCCAGTTTCCTCCCACAGTCCAAAAACATGGTTGAAGGTCAACGGAATTCTCCAAATTGCCCCATATAGAGTGTGTCTGTATAAGGAAGTATGTTCCCAGCCTTAGATTGGCGCCCGCTCCTGGGTGTATCTGCCCAGCGCCCGAAACGTTCTCCCCTGGGGCATGGGGACCCCCCCCCCCCCCGGGACCCTAATAGAGGATAAAGTGAAAGATAATGAATGAAGTATCACATGGGTTAGCATGTTCTCCTCTCAGCACTAGGGATTCGCGGTTCGAGTCGCAATCTGGGTGGAGTTTCCATGTTCTCACCGTGTCAGTGTGGGTTTCCTCCGGGTTCTCCGGTTTCCCCCCACAGTCCAAAAACATGTTTGAAGGTCAACTGAATCCTCCAAATTGCCCCATATAGAATGTGTCTGTATAAGGACGTGTGTTCCCAGCCATAGATTGGCACCCGCTCCTGGGTGTATCTGCCCAACACCCGAAATGTTCTCCCCTGGGGCATGGGGAACCCCCCCTGACGACCCTAGTAGAGGATAAAGCGGAAGATGATGGATGGATTTTTGATTGGCTGCAGTACTAATAATAGTGTTTTACTATGAATCCTGAATGGCTCCATCACCAAAACGCCAGAATAACTTCTCGTTTTTACACCTTGCTCTAAATTTAGCACTGAGCCACAAATGATTTTATGACGCGTACGGCGAAGAAAGCAATAAATATAGGACACGGCCACCGTGGAAGCATGTGGACGCTTATTATTGAAGATGACACCTGTCCTCTGTGATTACAGGCAGGAGCTGCTGCTTCTCTATAGTGTAGATGATACATCATCATTACTGGCAGCCGCCTGCTCGTGCTCTTACTTTGTATTCAGTCCAGATTGTACTTTCTTTTACCTTTTTATTTTTAGCGGTGTGATGTTAGTTGTATAAAAGAGTACATGGAGCTGAAATGAAGGGATGGATTACGGCTGCATTGACACAGCAAGCTAACGTGCTTCAATCTGATTTGCTGTTTAAATGGTAAATATATTTACATTTAACCACGATATTTAATTTAAATCGCCCTTAATGTATGTATAGCGGATATCCCATGAACAATCTGTGTGTTCCAAATTGTAGGGCTTTAAATGTCTCAGTGGTACATGCCAGATTATTATGATTTATTAAATGTGTTACAGCAATAACATTACAGACATAGATATAAATATATGATTAAACCCACTAAATGAAAAAAATAGTAATTAAACTTATTTAGCCCATAGTTAAAATAATTAACATTGATTAACAAGACACTGGGGCGGCACAGTGGCTTAGTGGTTAGCACGTTCGCCTCTCAGCGCTAGGGATTCCCGGTTCGAATCCCCATTTGAGTGGAGTTTCCATGTTCTCCCCGTTTCTGCGTGGGTTTCCTCCGGGTTCTCCGGTTTCCTCCCACAGTCCAAAAACATGGATCAAGTCAATTGAATTCTCCAAATTGCCCCCTATAGAGTGTGTTTGTGTGAGTGAGTGTGTGCCCAGTGATGGATTGGCGCCCTGTCCTGGGTGTATCTGCCCAGCGCCCGAGACGTTCTCCCCTGGATGGGCATGGGGAACCCCACCGCGACCCTAATAGAGGATAAGGGGGAGATAATGAATGAATGAATGAATGAACAAGACACTACCAGTTAAAAGTTTTGCCACGCACCCTTCTTGGTCCATTTCTTATTTTCTTTGTAGTTCTCCAATTCCAGACTGTAGTCCATCTGTGTTCTTTGTTGTTGTTAGTCCCTGTTGGTTTTCTGTTCTCTGTTGGTCAGCAGCATCACAGAACAGGTATCATTTGGGTGGTGGATTGTTTCTTGTCAGTTCTGCAGTGACACTGATGTGGTGAGGGGGGTTTAGTGCAGCAGTGCTGCTGGAGTTTCATTTCTCCACCTCAGTCACACTGCTGGGATAGGAATAATACCCCCACCAAATAACCCCTGCTCTGTGGTGCTTCTATCTGAGCATTAGAACAGAGTAAAGGGAACGTACACAGTATGTACTGTAGAACACAAACAGATGAACTACAGTCTGGTATTGTAGAACTAAGTGGAACAAACTTTTGACTGTGACTGTAGAAAGAAAAACAATATCTGAATTCATGTCACACTGAGATTACTCATTGTAACCTTTATCACCCCTCAGACATGTCTGTTTTCTAGAACACTCAGATTCCGCACCGTCCTCTTGCAGCGTGAATGCAGCCTTAGAATACCACTGTGTACGAAGCAGATGAGGAACAGGTGACTTGTCATCATTACATGCCGGGTTGTGTTGCTGCAATAGAATGTTAAAGCCATAGAAGACAGCCGGAGGGTTTGACTTGTCATGTCTACTAAATACTTCTAGTCTGACGAATTACCAAACGGAATCGCAGGATACTGCAAGATTATTACGAAAAACAGCATGAAAATTAAATGATGTAGAGCTTAGGCAGAGAATTAAGCACCTCTGGCTGAGTTTTATTGATTATCTGAGCGAAAATGAAATACCAAATCAATATAAACCCTTGTTGAGGTATGGGTGTTCAAACCTGTGCATGTGCTGTGGAATTACTGCAGATTAAATTATACAGACAGCGTTTTTAAAACTTGATTATCTGTTAAAGCTGCAGTGGGTTGGTTTAGACTTAACTTAACCTACTGGTTATTCACTTATACTTGTAGTTTATCTGTTTGTGTTCTACAGTACATACTGTGTACGTTCCCTTTACTCTGTTCTAATGGTCAGGACCCCAATAGTAGCTCCACAGAGCAGGGGTTATTTGGTGGGGGTATTATTCCTATCCACGCAGTGTCACTGAGGTGGAGAAATGAAACTCCAGCAGCACTGCTGCACTAAAACCCCCCTCACCACATCAGTGTCACTGCAGAACTGACCAGAAACAATCCACCACCCAAATGATACCTGTTCTGTGATGCTGCTGACCAACAGAGAACAGAGACCCAACAGGGACCAACAACAACAAAGAACACAGATGGACTACAGGCTGGAATTGTAGAACTACAAAGTCCATCTATATGATAAGTGCAGGAAATAGAGAATGGAGCAAAAAGGGGGCGTGACTTTTGTAGTTCTACAATTCCAGATTGTAGTTCATGAAACAATCCACCACCCAAATGATACCTGTGTTATAAAGCACTTGGAGCCACTTACTAGATATTTTTCCTTTACCAAGCCAGAGCATGGTCAAGAAAATAGCAGCTGGATCTGCCTTTGTGGGCACAACTGATAATTGACAGAGTGTTAGACACTCCTCCTAATGAGTTATTTTCAATTTGGGTAAAGTGGATCTTTGCAAATGGCATTAGTTTGAGCTCCATTAGTTTGAGCTCCATTTTTCTCCTGCTGTTAGGATGTGATCGAAATGATTAGTAAACATTTCAGAACGTCTTTACAGCGTTGCATACTGCAGCTTTAATTGAAATTACTTTAAAACTGTTGCACCGCCAACTCATTTACAGTCTAATTATGTCCATTCAGATCGTAGCTGTGTTAACTGTTAGACTCCGTAACTGAGCATTTACATTCAGTCGTTAAGTGGACGCTTTTAGTCAAAGTGATTTATAAGTAGTCCATCTTGATGGTGGGGGTCAGATCTCAGGGTCAGCCATGGTGCAGAACCCTGGAACAAAGAGGGTTAAGGGTCTCGCTCAAGTGGACCTTTTAAGATTCGAATCCCCAACTTTCAGATTGACAGCCCAACACCACCTCCTAACCTTCCTACCTAGAGCTACCACTCTAATCAGATCCAATTCGGGTGAATTATTTGTATAGAGCGACTAAAAACAAGGAAATAACAGGTCATTTGGTTGCCAAATAACTCGTAACTCAAGTTAACCAAGCAAACCTGATATAACCAACACCAAAATTATACATGACGATTCCAGACCCGCTTTCTGACACGATCCGGAGTCGAGAAAGACGAAGATTTTAGACTGGTATTAATTTGTAGATCAAGAGCATGCTGGTTACATTGATTTTATTGTTTATGAGTGTCATTTACAATCAATTTATTAAGAACACCTCAGTTCCACCAGCCATTTTATTAGCTCCAGCTCATTGTTTCTCCACTGATCATATAGATGGACTTTGTAGTTCTACAATTACATTCTGTAGTCCATCTGTTTCTCTACATACTTTGTTAGTTCACTTAAGTATGTTCTCCAATGCTCCAGATTAGGTATGAGGTGGTGGATGATTTTAGGTGGTAGGATAGGTATTAGGTGGTATCAGGTATTAGGGTGGTGGATGCTTCTCAGTACTGCAGTGATTCTGACATGGTGGTGGAGTTTTAGTGTGGGTTGTGTAGACAAGGCAGTGCTGATCCACTCGTACTCTCATCCGCCACCCTAATAATACCTGCTCTGTGGGCGTTCCTGATCATCAGAGAACAGAGTATCGGGGACTAACAGTTTGTAGATGTATTACAGAATGTGATTGCAGAACTATGTATAGTAAGTAAAGCAATTATCTGTATCTAATAAAATGGCCGGGCAGCAGCACGGTGGCTTAGTGGTTAGCATGTTCTCTTCTCAGCGCTAGGGATTCTAGGATCGAATTGCAATCTGGGTGGAGTTTCCATCTTCTTCCCGTGTCCGCGTGGGTTTCCTCTGGGTTCTCCGGTTTCCTCCCACAGTCCAAAAACATGTATCAAGTCAATTGAATTCTCCAAATTGCCCCATGTAGAGTGAGTCTGTGTGAGTGAGTGTGTGCCCAGCGATAGATTGGCGCCCTGTCCTGGGTGTATCTGCCCAGCGCCCGAAACGTTCTTCCCTGGATGGGTATGGGAAACCCCCCCGCAACCCTATTATAGGATAAAGCGGAAGATGATGGATGGATGGATGGATAATAAAATGTCCAGCACCAAGAGCGGGAATACTCAGACTTTTGGATTCCGGTGGTAGTGCTTGTTGGGAGAACCAGGAGAACTTAGGAACCTGGAAGTGGCTTATTGTTTGAACTGGTACACTGTGGTGTTTTAAACTTTCTGGATTTCGGTTATTCGGTGCAGGAAACGTCCAGGAGCTCCACTGTAGCTGCCAATTACACTAAGCTGAAATCATACAGTAATTATTGTACACTGTACAGCCAGCTGAAGTGAACAGCAGGGATGCTTTGTTAGGTTACAAGGCACAGGGTTTGTGTCTAGGCTTCTAAAAGCAGCAGATTAGATGTTGGTGTTGGTGTATTTAAAATCTGGCTTAAGCTGATCCATATTTATGCATGAGCACAATGAGAAGACTGCCGAGTCAAAGCCTGGGGTTAATCATAACCTTTCATAATAATGACTCTGAGATTAGAGGAATTCTTCAGATATCTGCAGTTATTCTCTTATCTGAATGTGTTTGATCAGCCGAGACGTGGTGGGTGTTGTGTCTGTTTAGCTTTATAAATATGTTCTGATGTTCAGACACTTAAAGAAATATGGAAAACAGTTCTTATGTCACGAATGTAGATCCTGTTTATGGTTGGAAATGTCTATAAGACTTGCTGTTGCCATGGTGATCCTGGATTTAGATGTAAAACACAAGACTGCATTTAACATCTTGAGTCTGACTTAAAATATAATGAGAATCCGTTCTCCAATACTGTAGAAGTTTCTTATTGCTATAATAGATTTTACCTAAAATAGACAGCATTTAAGGGCGGCATGTGGATTAGTGGTTAGCTGGGGATCCAGGTTCGAATCCCAATCTGGGTGGAGTTTCCATGTTCTCCCCGTGTCTGTGTGGGTTTCCTCCGGGTTCTCCGGTTTCCTCCCACAGTCCAAAAACATGGATTCAAGGTGAATTGGATGCTCTAAATTGCTTCTATATAGTGTGTGTCAGTGGATGTGTATCTGCCAAGCACCCGAAACATTCCTCCCTGGATGGGCATGGAGACCCCCCCCCCAAAACCCCCCGTGACCCTTGTATAGGCTTCAGCAAAAGACAATAACAGGTGTAAAGACATATGAGAGTGTCATTTTAGGGTTCTGACATTAAACATATAATAGAACTAGATAGTAAAATTTTGAAAATATAACAAGGGAGGCTTAGTGGTTTAGCATGTTCTCCTCTCAGGGCTAGGGATTCCCGGTTCAAATCCCCAGCTGGGTGGAGTTTCAATGTTCTCCCCATGTCCGCGTGGGTTTCCTCCGGGTTCTCCGGTTTCCTCCCACAGTCCAAAAACATGGATCAAGTCTATTGAATTCTCCAAATTGCCCCATATAGAGTGTGTGTGTGAGTGTGTGCCCAGCGATAGATTGGTGCCCTGTCCTGAGTGTATCTGCCCAGCACCCGAAACGTTCTCCCCTGGATAGGCATAGGGAACCCCCTGCGACCCTAATAGAGGATAAAGAGAAAGATAATCGATGGTTGGATTATATAACAATTTAAAGAATCAGTAGTTGCGATTTATCTTGGCTGATCAATTACATTGGGACACGCTCTTGCATTTTTTGTATTTGTAGAATTACTTTTTTGTTGATTTTTCCAAAATCTAATACAAAAGAAAAATGAAAGGTTACGAATAATTTAATAATCTAGACTTTGACCAGCTCATGCTATAGATATGCAAATACTAATATAATTAAAACCTCATGCATGCATCAGTTTAGCTTATAAAACGTTGGTTGGGATGCAGGGACAGTGATGTACTCACAGAGGTGTCGTGTAAAGCCTTTTTGCTTCACGTCAGATTCTTTAAGGTCGGTTTGCTCTTTAAGCTTTTAATCAGGTTTCAGTAGCAGCAGTGCAATTATACGTCACAGGTATTTTAACATTTGTGGTTTCTGGGGATTCTGTCATTTGGACTCGGACATCCTCGAACTGTCAGTATGAGCGTTGTGTACTTTACTTAAAAAAGCAATTCACCGATACCTGCACCTTATTCTTTACTGTTTATTGGTTGTATAATGGTATATATTTTGTTGCTGGTTGTCAGACGTTGAGCATAAGTTTATGTATCTGTACTTAATATAGACAAAGGAAGTGGGTTACAAGATGTTACTAAATAGAAAACATCTGGACTATTCAATCAAATTGTCTGACCTCACAATTAAAAAGATCTAAAGTAACATTAAATCGGCACCAAGAATTTGGAAAATAATGAGAAATCAATGTCATCGTTGTTCAGCAAACACAAAATTCTATCTATAATTTATAATTCTGTTTAGTTCTAATTCACGGCATAAAAAAATGCAAATCTGCTTGTTCTCATAATCTAAACTTAATTTCTGAAGCTTTCTTACAGAGAAGATGAGGAAGCTTAAAGGAGGGCGTCGACGTCCAGATGTCCTGTACATGTGCTGCCGATGCTGGACTATTGCAAACACTTGTCTCATATACATAATACGAAAAACCTTTGAATTATGCAACTAAACTACAGACTATCTTATGGAAACAACAGCTCTGGATGAAAGAGTTGGCCGTGTCGGGGTTCATTTCTGTTTAGGGAGGTTGAGGTAACTGCAGTGCTTTTAACAATGAAGGCGCCTGCAATGTGAAAAGTGTTTATTATGCTGCAGTGGTTCCCAAACTGATGTGAGGATTCCTAAAGTAAAGAAGCGTTGTGCACCAGAAGTACAACATTTCAAATGTATGATGAAGTTTAGTCCAAAGTTGCGTTTGTGCTACGTTTCCTGAAACTCTTTTATAAAGACACTTTTTCTGATTTATTATCTGATTAGATTTGAAATCCTTAGTGAGACATGTTTGGGAACCTCTGCTGTTTTTGCACCTCTTCTTTCTATTGGCGTTCTCGTGTAAGAGAACACACTTACCGACTGTTAACTTCTCACTCACTGGCTGTGCTGGTTTTGAATTAAAACCGTGTACATAGGTCGCCATTGTAATTGTGCAACAGTGACAACGTCTTGGTGCTCATTAGTGTCGCTGTTCGATGTGTCCGTCGGTGTAAGTATGACCTTTTGAGTGGCTTGCCTTGCTCTGAGTTCTCAGTCGCAGGTCACAGAAATAATAAAAGACCTTTTGGCAGCTGTTTACTATCCTGTGTCTGTGTTTTTACTCATGTGGGAAATAAATCGCAACTTATTAAGAAGCCTGTGTATTAATAGGTTTATCGCTGGGAAAATAATGGCATCTAATTTGTTGCCTGAGACTTTTAGGTTTATGAAATGGAATAACACAATACCACAAAATACAGAACTATGTTTTGAACATTCTGAAATGAAAAAAATATATATTTATAACTAATGAAAGAATGAACTTATTTAAATCATATACAAAAGTACAAACTCTTATGGCATGTCCTTCCTAAGGGTTGGGATCCAAACAACGGGTTGTGTTTGCGAAGATCAGTCTAAAAGAGAGGAGTTACTGCACCGGTGTAAAAGATAAGAACGCAGTACACTGGTGGTGATGCCCTTGGCTGGTGTCCATGGTTATAATGATGTGTATAAGATTTGTGAAGGATCGTAATGAGGTCTTTCTTAACCAAACTTTTTGCCCTGGAGAGTATTTTTTACCTAAAAATTACGCCAAAAAGATGGAGCCAGTGTTTTTAAAACATCTGCCGTTAATATTTAAAGTGGTACAATCTATATTTACTGCTGTACTTTGACACAGGAAATTATACACACACACACACATATATATAGACACATACATACATACAAAACGTGTGTGTGAATGTATGTATTTATGTTTATAAATGAAGAAAAAAAATAGTTCTTATATATGTATAATATCTAACACTTAAATTTAAAAAATGTTATTTGTTATAGTGATTTATTTAATGATTTTGCTTTATAGTGATTGCTTCTCAAACCACATTGTAATGCAAATGACAAAACTCCTTTATTATATTATATACACACACACATACGTATTATATATATATATATATATACACACACACACATACGTATTATATATATATATATATATACACACACACACACACACACACACTTTACTATTTAAGAGATTTATATTCAACTTTACAAGACACAAAATTGAAATATGACCATGATGTGAAGAAACGTCACATTGGAGACTTTAAAACCGTCGGCCTATTTCTTACTGACATCTAGTGTCCATTACAGGTATTGCTATACAAGAAATAAAAAGTAAAAGCAGAACAAGACAAGTGTGAAGGTTGTTTTTATTTCATAGCTGATTACAGTTACAATTATTCATTAACTTTCGGTTCTGATCTGTAAAAAAAAAAAACCTGAAGGAACATAAGAGGAAAATCATTTTAAAATGCATCAGGAAATGAAAACAGTAACAGAATTACAGTCCCCTCCACAAACCCCTCAGTTAAACGTTTATTTCTTCTGATTTTGTGAATGTAACCACAAGCCCACGACTGGCCCATGTAACCAGATCTGACTTTTATTATAATTAAATAGAGCTTAAACAGACAGAGCAGTACAGAATGTACAGTTTGGGTTTTTGTGTTCATCAGAGATAACAGTATTTGTGGAGGAGACCGTTTATACGTATTTTGTTATTTACAAGTAAAAACTCAGTAGTTCATTAAACAGCTATAATACCAAAAATATGAACAATAGGTTTGCATATAGATTTAATATGGTCTTTAAATATGATGACGCTCTTGCAGTTGGTCACATTAATAGAAACTTAATAATAATGAAAGATCAGACAGTCCACCTTAAAACACAAACGAATTAGTAGTACATCACCTTTAAAGAGAAACTCCACCAACCATATTCATAAACACCGATATTAATTAGAAAATATACTCTAATTTATAAACTCTTTTAAAATATGTATATAAAAATGTCTACTGCTGAAAATAGCAATCTAAACATATTTGATGTTCTAGCTTAAAATATAGTTATGTGTAGGAAATTATTAGATTTATGAAATTATGATTTATGATTGTTACAGGAAAATAAATGTAAGCTGTTGGTATGCTGGTAAAGGCTTTGGTTTTAAAAGCACTGAAACATTAAGAAGTCAGTACTTTATGTAATAACAGTATAAAGAATCGTGAACAGATGTCCACCAGCAAAACTAAATGTCACCCGGTCCCAGTGCAGAGTCTCATGTTTTGTTAAACAAACTCATAATAAAAAAAAATAAAAATAAGTAGCGTGAATAAGGAGCGGGATAGGAGACAGCAGTGCTAATTGTGATTCAGTGATACACATGCATCTTCAGATCCCAATTTCCACCATCAATATTAAAAACAAACCCCCTGTAATAGCGGTACAGCCCGAAGAAATACTTATGATTTGAGTTCATACAAAAAATAATATTCTGGATTATGATAATGGATTTTAATGATTTTCATGTTTCTTTTACTATTAATACTGCAAAGCACTAAAGAATAAAGCATAATGACATCAAAGTGAACTTCTGCTCTGACATACAAAGCACACGGCAGAGGAAGGTGCTTCAGCCTTGTGACTCTTTCCCCTCAAAAACACTGAGGTTAAAAAACAGAACTCAGGAAAACAGGATTTAATAAAAACCTCAGCCTTAAACAAAAAATTTTGAATCCCAGACTGTAAGAAGTTATAACAACTTTTAAAGAAGAAGAGAGAGAGGGGGTATGAGAGCGAGAGAGAACAGGGATAGAGACAGAGGTAAGACAGAGAGAGTGAGAGAAAGAGCAAGGGAGAAAGAAATGAGAGTGTAAAACAGAAGGAGAAAAAAGAAATGAGAGAGGAGTTTGAGAGTGAAAGAGTAAGAGAAGCGAGTAAAACAGAGAGAGAGAGAGATAAAGGAAGAAAGAAATGAGAGTTTAAGACAAAGATAAAAGAGAGGAGAGTTTGAGAGTGAAAGAGAGAGAGTAAGACAGAGAGGGTGTAAGAGTGAGAGAGGCAAATAAACAAGAGAGAGAGAGAGAGCAACCCAAACATATGACTTCTTTACTGTGAGACACTCAAACAATACAAACGTACACAGAAAAGCCCAACACGCACAGAACCAACTGACAATAATCGAGGAGTCCATTAACACACCAGATCTGGGAAAATTGGAACAAACTAAAGAAAAGGAAAAAGGAAGAATTAGCAATCCAAGATGGAGAAATCTGGACTGAACACTTCCAATCTCTGTACAAAAACGTAGAACCAAACTCAAACCCAAAACAAATCAGCCGTAAACTAATAGAGCTGGAAAAAAATCATCAAAGACCAGCAGAAGCCTTTAAAATACTCAATTACAAATCAAGAACTCCAAAAGAAAATCAACCACCTAAAACCAAACAAAGCCCCGGGACTCGATGGGATCCTCAACCAAATGATCAAACACTCCAGCAATAAATTCCACCTGGCAATATTAAAACTATATAACCTGGTTCTGAGTGTAGGCAGCTTCCCTGAAATGTGGAATAAAGGTTTAATACCTCCGATATATAAAAGTGGAGATAAATACGACCCTAATAATTACAGAGGCATCTGTATGAACAGTAATCTGGGGAAGTTATTCTTTAGCATAATTAACTCACGGCTACTAAACCACCTTACGGAACACAATGTCCCGAGTAAAAGCCAAATTGGCTTTCTACCAAATTACCGCACAACAGATCACATTTACACCCTACACACCCTAATAGACAAACATGTGACACAAAATAGGTAAGAGAGAGGTAAGACAGACAGGGTAGACAGAGAGAGATAAAGATAAAGGGAGAAAGAAATGAGAGAAAAAGACAGAGCGAGAGGAGAGTGTCTGTGAGACAGATTGAGAGACAGAGAGAAAGGAACGAGAGAGTGAGATGAGAGTGAGAGTGAGTCTTTAGTGTCCTCCAGTGGGTTTAAGTCTCAAAGAACATCCTCTGAGCTCACAGTCCACAGCTGATATGAACATGTTCTGTCTACTTGATCTAAAGACATTTGATATAAGAGAAGTGCAGGCAAAAAAAAACTTCCTACACTAGATGGAGACAAGTGTGTAAATGCTCTTTTTGTAAGACTCCTTCCACTTTAGGTGAACAGTAACGCTGACTACAGGGTAATTAAAAAAAATACCATGATTAACTCTGTGAACAGTTTAGGGAAGATCATCTAGATATCATTGTGACTCTGTGAGTATTAAAGCATCACCGAGCATCTCGGTCTACACCACTCAACACAAATCCAAAATACTGCCGGTTTAAATCACACCTGCTGCTTTTGATCATTTTAAATCTTAACTTCTGATCCAGAATCAGTAAAATAATACTGAACACGTCGGCAGATTGCACAAGTTTGGTACTGAAAAACACCATGGGGTGAATGAAGTGATCATGAAATTTAATCAGGTTTTAAATGATGTTCTAAAAAAAAAGCCAATTTTCATTCTATGGCATCTTTATGGGAGTGGGAGTGGTAGCTCAGTGGTTAGGGTGTTGGTCTATCAATCTGAAGGTTCAAATCCCAGGTCCACTAACATTACCAATGTGGGTCCTTGAGCAAAACCCTTAACCCTAATTGCTCCAGGGATGTTGTGATTAACCCTGTGCTCACCTTGTAAGTCGCTTTGGATAAAAGCGTCCAATAAATGACCAAATGGAAATCTTTATGTAAACCACTGTTTAAGTTTTTAAAGAACTTCTATCTGGGTTTATTTTTTCATGAATAATAAATATTTCTACATTAACGGATCAAACGTGACCTTAAAACTATTCTCTGTGTCTTTAAGAACTTGCAATCGGCTACATGCTTCACCCCATCGTGTCCCGGACTCACAAAAAGGCAAAATAGGCCTCATTTAAGTATGTGACTGTTTGTGTACAGTACCAGTCGAAAGTGCCCCCGTTCTGCTCCTCTTATTATCCATGTTCTCAGTTCCACTTTCTGCAAAGATGGACTTTGTAGTTCTACAATTCCAGACTGTAGTTCATCTGTTTGTGTTCTACAGTACATACTGTGTACGTTCCCTTTACTCTGTTCTAATGCTCAGAACCCCAATAGTAGCACCACAGAGCAGGGGTTATTTGGTGGGGGTATTATTCCTATCCCAGCAGTGTCACTGAGGTGGAGAAATGAAACTCCAGCAGCACTGCTGCACTAAAACCCCCTCACCACATCAGTGTCTCTGCAGAACTGACAAGAAACAATCCACCACCCAAATGATACACGTTCTGTGATGCTGCTGACCAACAGAGAACCAACAGGGACTAACAAAATCAAAGAAGGACTACAGTCTGTAATTGGAAAACTACAAAGTCCTTCTATATGTTAAGTGGAGGAAATGGAGAATGGAGCAAGAAAAGTGGGCGTGGCCAAACTCTGGACTGGTACTGTGCATATATATATGGAAGCAATGTACTGCCCAACTAAAATGTGACAACATTCGTGTCTCCGGTGTTTAGCTACCAATTTCTAACATATGTGGAATTCTACAACCTGATGGATTCAAACAGAACAGAACCAACAGAACTCAGAACGGAATGAGAACATTAAAATAAAAATTTAGCTCAAAGTTTAACGTCGACATCGTGTTTTAATGCCATTTTTCTCGAGAACTTTTTAGTTGCGCTTCTTTTAGTGTTAGAAATAGATGATTTTGTAATGTCTCAATGTCATGACTGAGGAGGAAATAGTCCACCAATCAAACACCTCCTGTATATCTGTTTAACTGAAGACATCGATCTTTAGTAAAACGTGTCTCTATTTTACAATTAATGCTAGAATACTTTAGATAAATACACATAAAAGCTCAACCACTTCCTGAAAATATTAATAAAAATCTTATTTAGTTGACCTAAGGTATTAACAATAAAGATTTCCATCCATTATGTTCCGCTTTATTCACTACTAGGGTCGCAAGGGGTGGGGTTTCCCATTCCAATCCAAGGGAGAACGTTTTGGGCGCTGGGCAGATACACCCAGGACAGGGCGCCAATCCATCGCTGGGCACACACACTCTATATGGGGCAATTTGGAGAATTTAATTGACCTTGATCCATGTTTTTGAACTGTGGGAGGAAACCGGAGAACCCGGAGGAAACCCATGCGGACACGGGGAGAACATGGAAACTCCACCCAGATTGGGATTTGAGGCAGTAATCTAAAGCGCTGAGAGGCTAAGCACATTAAGGATTTAACAGACTATTATTTGGAGCAACTTGTATGATCACAATAAATGAAGCTCAGACTCAAGAAGTCCAATGGTGGAGGTTGGCTTTCCTGAGTCTCAAACCCCAAACCCTCAAATTTGCGGTTCAGTATTTGAACCATTGATCCACTGCTGCTCTTAACACTCTGAACACTTAACAGTTGATTTATTGAAAAACAAAAAACTGGTCGGGCAAAATTTCTCTTTAAGACATTGAAACATTATAAATCCAGCATTACCGTTAGAAGTCTGTTGTGACATGTTTGCAACACTTTTAGACTTTAAGCTTTAAGAATGGTCCACTTTTGAACTCTTTTGGTGAGGAGTGGGCTTTTTTCAGTCACTTTCATAATTGAAAGTAATGAACGCATTGTGTCAAACACCGTGTAAGTAACAGCTGAGATTCACTCAGGAACTGTGTGAAGTGTGAACCCAATTAACTGAGTGCTACGTGCTAGAATGAAATCAAAGGGTAACGGAAGTACAGTGGAAGTACTGAGTTGCTTAGGTTTTTCAGATTAATGATAATGCCTACTGATGGAGAGTACAGCACAAGACAGGAGGATGAGAAGGGGGAGGGCGGTGAGCCTGTGGCTGTTCCTCAGTGTGGCACTGGAGCCTGAACAGTCCCATCTGTCTGTTCGTCCTCTGGCTTTGTGTTCGCCGTGGAGTCTGATGCATCTCCAACTTCGCCAGATGCTGCAGGACTCATCTTGGTCTGTGGTGCCAATTACAGAAAAAGGATTGGACATACTTAATACTTAATTCTCTGTGTACAGTTCGATGAAAGAAAGAAATATTAGGGTTATTGATGTGTTTATAAGCTATTAGTGCAATAATATTTGTCAACTAGTGTTTTATTTTTAATAATTTGAACAGGTTTAATTACACAGGGCCTTAAAAGTAAATCTGATACTAGACTTTAAAAAACGTACATACATTGTTAAATGTCCTTTTAATAAAGGCAAGTTGTTGGCATCTATTGCTAAGATAAATTAGTTTGATCACAAAAGGTACGTCAAATCCCAAATACCACTTATAAAAAAAAAAAAGCATAAACCGATGAGCAACATTTCAAAAGAAAATTCTTCTGAACCAAGTCAGATAACACTCAAAGGAGGTTTGAACGATTAAAAAAATTATTTTTACAAGGTATTTTCCCAAAGCACTACTGTAACAAGACTGAACAAGTTGTATAAAGTGTGTGTGTGCTGTAGTATGAACTAACAAATGAACTTTGTTAGACTGCCAATAAAAACAGATACAGAATAAGGTCAAGATTATATTAAATGATTATGGGGGTGTGGGGGGGGCAGGTATGTCTATGCCCAGCCAGGAAAGAACTTTTCGGGCACCGGACAGAAAACACACCCAGGACAGCGCACCAATAGAATCCATTGCTGGGCACACTCACACACTCATTATATAGGGGCAATTTAAAGCAGCCAATTTACCCCTTGAATTCATGTTTATGGAGAAACAAATAGAAAACCCACGGACACATAAAAATATGGGAAATCCACCCAGACTCCACACAAACTTAACCTGGATGCTAAACATGTGTGTGTGTGTGTGTGTGTGTGTGTGTAAATGTACCTGAACACACCTAATTTCAAGACGACCACACCCAAAAAGCTATATTTCCAATCAGTGTTGCAATTTAAACGACGCATGCAGAAGGCATAAAGTTAGACTGTTGACTGTTCCAATTAGCATCGCAATGCAAAACACGCAGGGTGGATCTGGTTTATTTTGTTATAATCATCAAGGATACTAATTTTAAATGAGATAATTTTTTTTTTAGAAATACACCAAGTTTAATGCATTACTGCAAAAAGCACAGGGGGCAGCATAAGGCTAGTCAAAGGTGGTAAGACTTTTACATTTTGCTGCATAGGGGCAGGATTTAGAATGTGATGTCATAAAGGTGCCAGTAGGTATAAATAGCAGGTGGTCCATATCATGGTTAAAAAAAATTGCACCAGTAAAACCTAAAGCAGATGGTCATTCAAATGTTTCCATATGTAAAACAGAATGAAGATCCAATTACCTTTAAAGTCTCCACCTTCTCTTCGAATGATTTAAAGGTGGTGGTGTTCCTGCAAAGTTTCAGACGTGTGAGCATGAGCCACAATCCAAACTTTACCTCATGTCGCAGCTTTAGTGGCATTTATTAACCTGTAGTTATTAAATATGCAGAAATGCCAAAGAAATTCTCACAAGTCGCTGCCATGGATACATGAACGTAGAAGTCAGCGAGTGGGAACGAAGATCTTACCTTATCACAGGCATGCTAGTGGAATGCTGTATGGAACGTATACTACCAGGCAGCATTAAGAAAGAAGAGATGGGTTAGCCACGACAAACATTTAGTGCACTGAGAAAAAGTGTTAAAGGAAAAAAACAAGTGGCGAAGGTGTGGACATGTTGGCTATACTAAATAAAGCTGGTTCGATGATATTGGTATTTCTGATGCTGATTACAGGGCAGGAAACTGTTATGGATCTCCCACTCGAGTGAAAGTGATCCGGCTCAAAATACTGTGATGGATCAGTGCAAGTTCTGAGAGAAGGGAATCAAACCAGACTCAGATGGTTTAAGCCAGACTAAACAAAAGTAAACAGAGCTTATGCGTAGACAAACACAGACTGCTGGGCGTGATGACAGTCCTAGACTCAAAGCTTTGGTCCTGGAAAACGAGCAAAACAAAGGTTTTCAGAACAGCGATTAAATTCCTCAATTAAATTCTGGTTTTCGAGGATGATTTATATTTTAAAGAAACTATCAATATGACTTTTATTTGGTGTTATTTAATACCATGTCCAACGTCCTGAGGTATATTCATTCATTATCTTCCGCTTTATCCTCTATTAGGGTCGCGAGGGGGGGGTTCCCCATGCCCATCCAGGGGAGAACGTTTCGGGCACTGGGCAGATACACCCAGGACAGGGTGCCAATCCATCACTGGGCACACACTCACTCACACAGACACACTCTATATGGGGCAAATTTGAGAATTCAATTGACTTGATCCATGTTTTTGGACTGTGGGAGGAAACCGGAGAACCCGGAGGGAACCCACGCGGACATGGGGAGAACATGGAAACTCCACCCAGATGGGGATTCGAACCGGGAATCCCTAGCGCTGAGAGGAGAACATGCTAACCACTAAGCCACCGTCCATATATATATATATATATATATATGGCACGGTAGCTCAGTGGTTAGGGTGCTGAGCTATAAATCTGAAGGTGTTGTGTTCAATTCCTAGGTCCAAGACCCTTAACCCTCATTGCTCCAGGGATGTTGTGATGAACCCTGTGCTCACCTTCTAAGTCGCTTTGAATAAAAGCATCCAATAAATGACAGAAAATGAACTGAAATTGAAACAAACGCATCTGGTTGTTGAAATATATATATTTTTACGAGATTCTAACCATAATCCTATTATATTTAGTCTGGTGCTAACCTTACCCCTTAAACATGTTATGATCCCTACAATGACAAAAAGTCTTAATCATAAGGATTTGTCCATGATTTCTTTCTCACAGTGAATCTGGTTTGATTCCAATGTTTATGCTGGATGGTTTGTATGTTCTCACATATTTATGGGTTTCCCTCCGAAGCTCGTTTCCTCACACAGTTAAAAATTATAATTAGGTTTATTTGAGATATTTAAGTTGCTTTGTGTGTGCACACATCTGTATGTGTGTGAATCTTGAACATGTCCAAATTGTCTGTGTAAATGGAGGGTCCAGCTGGTGGCTAGCTCTTGGCATGTACTGTACCCATGTACGCATCTATATATTTTCTATAGTCTGCAGCTCATATGGTCGGGACAAGTTAATGCATGTGGCTTAACATGTGGCCACTACTGCAATTTTCAGTGATTAAAAGTTTTACACCAACAGTGATCATCAATGTGTAAGACACGTACAGTACTAAATAACTGAACCTATATTGCGGTTAACTTATTGCCGCTTTATTGTGTTTTTAAAAAAAAGTAATGTATCACAGAGTTTTCACCATATTGCGGAATTGTGCGGTATAGTTGTTCAAGTTACACATGTTTAAAAGTGTGGAATGTGTTTAAGAGCATAGGAAGTGTTTATAAGAGGGTGAGTAAGGTTAATAAGAAAATGGAAAGGGTTTATAAAGACTTGAAATTCCCCAAAAAAGAAAATTATATATATAATAATTAATAATAAGTAGGTTAAATATATATATATATAAATAAATAAATAAATAAATAAATAAAATGCCATTACTTCGCCCATCATGGGAGTCTGGAATGTAACACATGCAGATCACTCTACTGTATAGTAAGTAAATAAATAGTATATAGCGTTGACCGTTGTTTATTATTTCTCATCATATATTTTGTTACCTTATTGTTTATTTCAAATTTTTTATAGGACGTGATAGCCCAACACCCTAAACACTGAACTATCAATGTGTAGGTTGTGGATTCAAATCCAAGGTCCACTGAAGTTATCAGTGTGGGTGCTTGAGAAAAACCCTGAACCCTTATTGCTCCAGGGATGCTGTGGCCAAACCCTGTGCTCTGAGCATCAAGTTGGGATTCTTGTAAGTTACTTTGGATAAGAGCATTTGCTAAATAACTAAATGTAAATTTATATTTGCAATGGCTGCTGCAATACAGTGTGCAGTTATGGTGCACTTGTCAGATATCCACAACTTTGACCACCTAAAAAATATATCAATTATAGTTTAAAATGTAAAAAATATGAATATGTCATGGTGTTTTTAATTCTGGGTTACCTGACATCTTCCAGCTTTCTGCTGATGGCAGAGCCCACACTCGAAAATGCTGCAGTGGCTTTCTGGCCAGCTTGGGTCAGTGTTTCGGAGGTCCTTTTATACCTGTACATGTAGAAGATCATGAGATTCATAATAGAACATGTGGGAAACTATATTTTAGAACAAAAACACTACCATTGTAGTTTCCAAAAGGACACTTTAATAAACTAAATGAGCACCACAATCCACAACATCCTGTTAAGCAGGCGATAAACGTTGGGCTAAATGTATATTAACTGATGGAGATGTTTCGACAAATCAGAAGGAGCAAAGGCACACAGGTCACAGGTGGTGGTGAGTACGTACGCCGTAGATGTAGTGACATCCTGCCAGCTTTTGCTCAGATTCTGCTTGAGTTCGTTGAAGGTCGTGATTCCCAGCTTTCGCTTAATCTCTGCCAAATGCTTCTCCTTTGATACCAGCACATGAGACAGAGTCTGGATTTCCTCCTCCACCTGCAGAAATCCAATCATGAATTTACTTTAAGAATTTAGATTCCTGTAGTCCAGGGAAAGACTATTAATTACAGTAAAAAAAAATGTTTATTAACAATGTGTGGATGCAAACAG
The DNA here is from genome assembly GCA_019802435.1 of Corydoras maculifer. Lineage (NCBI taxonomy): Eukaryota > Metazoa > Chordata > Actinopteri > Siluriformes > Callichthyidae > Corydoras > Corydoras maculifer. Next base: position 63,831 of record JAFMOD010000936.1, read on the forward strand.
TATGCCTTGGGAGACTTATAAGAATTTAAATAATGACCATTATATAGCCCAAAGTATGTAGTCATCTGTAAATCAGCTTTATAAAGGGCCAAAATAAGACTCTGTTATCGGAGTGTTTGAGACAGCAAAACTCCCGATTAACATTGCATTTAATTCCAAAGGTGCTCAGTGTGGGTATAATTTGGGTTTTATGAATGCCAATGCATTTTAATTACACTGGACTCATTAAACAGTGTCATTGTGGACTTTAAACTTCAGTTTGTTTTACCTTCTTTGTACCTCAACAGACTTTTTTTATTGTGTTCAAGTGTTCCAGCACCTTACGCAGCTGAACTACCTGATAGCATCCAGGTTTAATAATTAAAAGGTGGGGGATCCATTAACTTTTAGCCACAGCCCACGTGAACCAAAAAAAAAAAAAAAAAAAAAAAACACACACACACACACAACACAAAGCCTTTTTAAAAAGCCAGTCAATTAAAAGGATTAGGAGAAAGAGACCCAATGTAATGAACCCAATAGAAACTGGGCTGATTTGACCTTGTAAAATCCATAAATTGACTACGGGACCGCCCAAAGGCTTACAATGTACACTGTCAATTACTCACAAGTAGGTCAGCGGTACAGACTGACAGCGAGCGAGGCGTTCAGTGCGACCTTGAAAGAAAATATAACACCCATTGCTGCAATCACAGCTCTGTCTTCAGCCTCGCTCTCCATTCAAGGAAAGAAAAACAGGCTTAATAATAATTAGCCTGGAACACTGGAGGACTGTCACAGACTGCTAACCTTTGCCAGTTCAGCGCGCAACTCTTCCTGCTCCTCCTCGGTGAGGCCAGCGGGAGGCGGCACTGTGGTTACCGCATCCTCACCCACTTCTGGAATGGAGTCCTCTCTCTGAGCACCTGTAGTCACACAAACATTACATTGATCTGCACTGTTCTGTATTTTATACATCATTTTAAGTCATTTGCAGAGATTGGACTTGGCTTTGTTGGTGTTGCTGAGGTTGGCATGCAGATCGGGTCTGAGCTCACATGCTTTAAATGAATACAAATCCCTGAGGACATGAGGTCAGATTTACAAAGGTCAACTCCGTATTAATACCTCGCTATGTCAATATTTATGGTGTTGGAGGAGAACATCTAAAAGGATAATACAGTCAGGACCTAAAGCCTTTACATTTATTAATCTACCCATATTCAAATAGAATATTAATCTATTTTGCCTTCTGTACTTACACACAGAGCACTGCGTCCTCCACATGTAACCCATCAGTGCAGAATACACACATATATACACACTGAGTGAAGTGGGAACACATGCCCAGAGCGGTGGGCAGCCCTGTACAGGGTGTCCGGAGAGCAATTGGGGTTAGGTGCCTTGCCCAAGGGCACTTCAGGCATAGAACATGATGGGACCAGGATTAATATTACAATACTGGGGTGGCATGGTGGTGTAGTGTTTAGCATGTTCGCCTTTCAGCGCTGGGGATCCAGGTTTGAACCCCGATCTGGGTGGAATTTACATGATCTCCATGTGTCTGTGGGGTTTTCTTTCCATAGACCAAAAACATGGATTCAGGGTTTATTGGCTGCTGTAGATTGCCCCATATAGTGTGTATGTCTGTGTGAGTGTGTGCCCAGAGATGGATTGGCACGCTAGTGTATCTGCCAAAACATTCTACTCTGGATGGGCATGGGCAACCATGGGCAACTTAAGCAGAAGATAATGAGATGATAAATATTACAATACTCCAAAAATCTCAAAACTAACCACAGCACGTAACACATGAATACCTGAAGTACATGATCTCTTTTAAAACAGGAGGGCAGTATCGTTTAGTGTTTACAAGACAATCGAAATGATGAACGGGAACACAGGCCATGAGCAGACACATGATTAAGAGACGGGTCCTCAAATGATAGGCAACTCAAGGACACTCACATTTCAATGTCTTGATAACAGTCTGATAACAACAGTCTGACGATACCGCCACATAAGGAATGAAAACTCTACATACATTCAATCATTCCTGGCAGCATAAGAAAAAATAAAACATGTTAACACACGCAATCCTAAGGAATGGAGGGTGAGCCTGACCCTCTACTGATCAAGTGCACATCACCTTATCTTGGATGTTAGAAAAAATGCCTGGATTAAGTTCCAAGTTCAATGCATACACTCCTGAATGAATAAAAAAAAAGAGGAGGGGGGGGGTGTCCAAGGGTCTCACCAACCAATCAGTGCTTTGATAAAACAAATGGTTGGGAGAGTTTAATGTGGAAGAACCTGACTGGTCCACAAAGAGCCCTGATCTCAACCCAATCAAATAAATAGATTAATGGAGTAACTAAACTCTTATTGTAGTTCTAAGTTGTTGGGCAAATATTCACAAGGACACATTCCAAAAACCCAGAAAATAAAAACTTTTATAGTAAAAAATATCAAAATGTTGGATGGAGTTTTAAAATCCAATATTTAGAAAAAAAAGTGAAGTTCTCTGTTTCCAGAATTATCCATCCATCCATTATCTTCCGCTTTATTCTCCATTAGGGTCAGGGGGGGGGGGGGTACACTCTATATGGGGCAATTTGGAGAATTCAATTGACCTTGATCCATGTTTTTGGACTGTGGGAGAACCCGGAGGAAACCCACGCGGACACAGGGAAAACATGGAAACTCCACCCAGATTGGGATTCGAACTGGGAATCTCTAGCGCTGAGAAGCGAACGTGCTAACCATTAAACCACTGTGCCGCCACCGGTCAATTAATCACCGCAAAAAAATTGTATTTAATTCCAAATATTTAGCAAATTTTAAGTTTGTCGTCTTTTTTTTGCCCAGAAATAGAATTATTCAGAACTTTTCAGCGATTAATGTTCTCATTTGTAAGTCGCTTTAGATAAAAGCATCTGCTAAATGACTAAATGTAAATGTAATGATTACAGAAAAAAAAGAAAAAAAAACATTATAATAAATTGAGTGTCATTTTTATTATTCTTCTGCTTTAATCCTGTATGAATGTGAAGCCATCAGAGGTGTGAGTTACTGTCAAAAATGTCACTGCTGGACTGCTGTTTCCTCCCACAGTCCAAAAACATGGATTCAAGCTAAATTGAATGCTCTGAATTGCCCCATATAGTGTGCGTTTGTCTTCGTGAGTGAGTGTGCCCAGTGATAGATTGGCGTCCTGTCCTGGGTGTATCTGCCCAGCGCCTAAAACAGTCTCCCCTGGATGGGCTTTTAGAGAATTAAGCAGAAGATATTGAATGAATAAACAGCGAGCCGATTCCCGATAAGAACTAATCCTGTTACTGTTGTTGGTTATAAATTGTATTCTGAAACATGGACACTAGATGGCAATATAATTACTGTTAGAGAAACCAGTATTCTGTTACTCAGCAATCATGTTCACTTTAATAACCAGACTACATAATGTCCCGTTAGACCTGATCCTTAACAATTTTTTTTAATTATAATATTATAGTGTGTTTGTAATCCTTTCAGAAAAGCAATAAGGCAAAAGTAGGCGTGCATTATTGTGCAAACATCACAGAAAGTATTTAATGGCCCAACATGACCTTTTTTCCATGATTTATTTACTATAATTCATGCCCTTTTGACTTTATTGCTTTATTATAAAGGTTTAAGTCAAAAATGCAACATGGTCTGATGGTTTAAGACCATAAGCGAGTCTGCCAGCATACAGAAATGCAGAAAGGAGAAATAAAGAGAGGGTGTGGTAGCTCGGTGGTTAGCATGAGTCTGATGTAACCTGATGGTTGTGTGTTCAGGCCATTCCTTCTCAAATAGTGGGGGGGAGGGCATAATCATAAAAGCCTCATATTCGGCCTTGTGGTTTATAATATAGGTAATATAAATAAAGGTTTGTTGTGTTGCCACAACTGACTTCATTTGTCGTATTCATTTTTGTTTTGTAGGTTAAAGTGTTAATATATTGTGCTCCTGAATTAATGTTGCTGATGAATTTGAATTTATTATTTATTGATTTTATTTAACTTAATTTTTCAGTAAGGCTTAGTGGTGGCTTAGTGGTTAGCACATTCGCCTCTCAGCACTACGGATTCCTGGTTCGAATCCCCATCTGGGTGGAGTTTCCATTTTCTCTCCGTGTCCGCGTGGGTTTCCTTCCGGTTCTCCGGTTTCCTCCCACATTCCAAAAACATGGATCAAGTCAATTGAGTTCTCCAAATTGCCCCATATAGAGTGTGTCTGTGTGAGTGAGTGTGTGCCTAGCGATAGATTGGCGCCCGGTCCTGGGTGTATCTGCCCAGTGCCCGAAACATTTTCCCCTGGCTGGGCATGGGGAACCCCCCGCGACCCTAATAGAGGATAAAGCGGAAGATAACGGATGAATGAATTTTTCAGTATTAAAAGCCAGTCAGTTTAAAAAATTTTCTAGTTTAAATAAGGATTTCATTCGTTTCTGTTACAAACTAAAAATCAAAGTTAATAAACGTATTCTGTGTTCTAAGTTGATCTATATTTCTTTCTTTGTTTTATTTATTGTTAATAAGGATACATTGTTATAAAAGAGGTTTACTTATAACAAATTTATAGACAAATGATACTACAGTGGGCGTGTAAAAATACTTTGTTATGTGTGGGGTGAGGGTGAGTGTGTGTGGGAGGGGGGGCAAAATGTTGTCTTCTTCCTGGAGGGCTAAACAGAAAATAATTGAGAATCACTGGTTTAAGCTAAGCTTCCTCAGTGGGCCCTTAAGTAAGGCCCTCATTCATTACTGCTACAGGCATGCTGAACCAGTGTGCTGTTTCTCCAGCAGGTTGGAATACTTGTGAGTTACATGCTCACAGGACAATAATTCTGTAAAAAAAAATGTAAGTGACGTAAATGTAAATGAGTGCAGAAGAGATTCATGTGCTTAAAACAAACACTTCATCATCCCAAAAGAATTCTGCATATTCAAAAACAATTTATTCACTTACAAAAACACTGCACACCAATACCATTTATAATGAGTCACACAAACATCTTCTCAAACAATGCAAGTACATACCAGAACCTGGAGGCAGGACCTTCCTACTCATCGGGTTAAAATAGCACGGCTTGTTTAGCACATTTCTAAAATGCTCGTTACTGAACCGACTACTGACTGAACACGGAGGACATACTCATTTTCTTCTCCAATAAAACAAGTGCATTGGACTAAAATCATTCAACAGCGTACATCACCTTTAATAAGAGCCCTACCACAGAACTCCCCTTACAGAAACCGGGGCTATGCCGCTTTATAAGAACTAAAGGTTCCTGGCTGCTTTCACACCCTAACCACAACCAAATTGAATTCTCACTCATTAGCCTCCCTTTCCTGCTGAATGAGCAAAGGAGGGAGGGAGGGAGAGAGGGAAGCCTCATACATCACCAGGAATGATTATAAAAATACAACAAACTGAGTGGGAGGCACATTTTTATTAACCAAGTTATATTTTTGGAGAATCTGGAGGTGTTTTCTTCCCACCACCTAACCAAGACAGTAATTAGAATAGTTTGATGCCAAGTATTCTCATGCACAGAGTCGTGATGGTATAGGAAAATATGTAAATCAGTCTAAATAAGGTAGAGCCTTAAAAATATTATAATACAGCTTTTTTCGTAATTTTTTATTTTTTTTTTACTTTTCATTCTTTTCTTAAACTCTCCATCTGGTTCTATGGGTGGTGACCTGACAGGGATAATGGGTGGGTTTTGTATGTATGTAAAGGTTCTGTGTTTGTATGTACTGTGTGTGCATGTATGAGCATTTATATATGTTATTTTATATATGTTATAAATGTATACATAATATATAAGTTGTGTATCCCTGTGAATTGCTCCTTAATAAAATAAACAGATTAAGCTATAAAATATTCCATCCATCCATTATCTTCCGCTTTATACTCTAGGTTTACAGGGGGGTTCCCCATGCTCATCCAGGGGAGAAGGTCTTTGGCGCTGGGCAGATACACCCAGGACAGGGCACCAATCTATCGCTGGGCACACACTCACTCACACAAAGACACTCTATATGGGGCAATTTGGAGAACTCAATTGACTTGATCCCTGTTTTTGGACTGTGGGAGGAAACCGGGGAACCCAGAGGAAACCCACACGGACACGGGGAGAACATGGAAACTCCACCCAGATTGGGATTTGAACTATGAATCCCTAGCGCTGGAGGCGAACGTGCTAACCACTAAGCCACTGTGCCGCCCAGCTATAAAATATTAAAATACTAAAAAGTTTTCCAAAAAGGAAGGCAGCTCACATGCTTACACATCTTGCTTTTCTAGAATAATCATATCTAGAGCAGATCTTGGTAGGTTTACACTAGATGCTTTCCCTCAAAACAAGCCTCCTATTTACCTGGACTTGGGACAGACACTACAACTGCACTGAAACGTACATCTCTAATCGCTAGAACGATTTACAGCCCCATTTTAGTGATCTTTAGTGAGTTGTCAACAGTACATTTCATTTAGGGTGTGTCAGTATTTGTTGGCTATTGACAGAAACACACCTTTCAGGGTGCGAAGACACGTACAAATTTTTTATAGGTGTTTGTTGGGCATAAGATGCAATAAACCAATCATCTCGTCACTTGCCGTTCCCTTTAAGAGCCAGGTGTGCTCTGACTTTGGCAGATTCCGAGATGGCCATGCCTTTCGGGGAGCTATATTCACAAGCAGCGCTGCTATTTAAACGACGAAGGCAGAAGGCTTGAATATGGATATGGATTGTTGAGCGCCTTATGAGGGTGTAAAATTGGACCCTATAATGTCTCCAGTATACCAATCATGCCAATATTTATTTGATTGATTTATTTTTATATTATAATTTATATAATTGTATTTAACGGCACGGTGGCTTAGTGGTTAGCACGTTCGCCTCTCAGCGCTTGGGATTCCCGGTTCGAATCCCCATCTGGGTTGAGTTTCCATGTTCTCCCCGTGTCTGCGTGGGTTTCCTCCGGGTTCTCCGGTTTCCTCCCGCAGTCCAAAAACATGGATCAAGTTAATTGAATTCTCATAAATTGCCCCATGTAGAGTGTGTCTGTGTGAGTGAGTGTGTGCCCAGCGATGGATTGGCACCCTGTCCTGGGTGTATCTGCCCAGCGCCCGAGATGTTCTTATATATATATAAAAGGCTAAACTTAAGCCCAACGATAGAATCCCTGTGTAAGTCTTTTACAGAAAACCAGTTCCTCGGTAGAATCTCAATTCACAACACACGCTCAGACTTCACAACGGGATTATAAACGCCTGTCGCTGCTATGAATTACACTAAACATGTTCTTAACATTTCAATGCCCCACTGCATTCTTCCGCTTCTTATAATCGGACTAAAGATCATGCAAATCTCAAGAGTTACTTTAGTAGCTGTCACCGTACTAAAAGAGAGTAATCAGCATTTAATGTGTATTATATTCACCAGATAACATTAATACAATCCCACAGATCTGTAAACAGCGTGACCGGTTTAAACCTAATAGAGGTGTTAATTTAAATACACCCCATTGAGGCCGCACTGCTGAGAGCAGGGATTAGTAAACACACTGCACAGCGAGTCGGATTTATGAAAAGTAATAAACTGCTCTATTTAAATACATCTTAAGATTTTCTTTCATGACAGAACTCTAAATTGCCAATTTAAGGACATTAAACTTAAAATTTTTAAGTTCGAGTGATGCTACAAACTGGGATTAGGTTCTTTGTCATTAGTATTGGTACCCATACTTTATATCATTGTACTTTATCCCGAGTAAATGTTGTGTTAAGTTTGCATTAAGAATATAAAATATGGTCCAACGGTTTCCATCTTATTTGTCCTCTGGTAAAAGACTTTTTAAAGTTTTATGCATGCATACATACACACACGCTCCCATCTAACCACACATTTACACACACACAGAACCATGCACATATAACCACACAACCATATGCATAACCACACAGATATAAATACACAATCACATACACGTGCACGCATAAATGCACACACGTTTCTACACACATTTCAAAATATTTTGCACTGAGCTGTAAGGTCCTACGGTCTCAGAGTCTGTCCACAGATTTTTCAGTCTGATTTAGGTCATGGCTTATGACTTCTTATTCCTAAGCCTGTTTTTTGAGTCATTTTCATCTCAATATCCTGATCGACTGCTTTGTCTCTTAAAAAGTGAACAATTTCACCTTAAATCATTGAGAATTTCACTTGTTTATTTTTAATTCTATAATTTAATCGTTAAATGTCCAAGATCTACAGAAAAGGTACAAATAAATATTAATAAATAACAACAACTCTCATGTTAAGAGCTCTTTAAAAACAAAACCTATAAAATGACAAATTTGGGTATAGAACTTGGGGTTTATAAAGGTGTGGTATTACTGTAATTTAGTTTTTTTTAGTGTTTTTTTCATTACAAACCAGTGTTAAGGTGCTTGTGTTGGAGGGTATTTGCTAAAGGGCTGCTTTAGTTGCACAGTAATGACACCAGCTGGCCGTCATTTGGATCCGACAGAAGCTGACAGAAGGCACTTTCAACCATCCTTCAATGTTTCTTTTAAAAGTCCTGACTAGTAGCACTTATTCTGCAAGCTTCCCAATTCATCAGCCTAATCTTTTTATTATGCTTGACATGTTAAGTCAAAACCAACTACACTACACAGAAGAACATACTATACGAGTGAGCAGTATATACAGTACCAATCTAAAGTTTGGCCACGCCCCCTTCTTGCTCTATTCTCCATTTCATCCACTTAACATATAAATGGACGTTGTAGTTTGAGCCATCTTTATAATATAAGGTGTGTGTGTGTGTGTGTACACCTCTGATTTGCTTGATATGAAGTCCATTAGCATCAGTGGCACACCAATATTGAATATGAAGTTAACATGATCCTGCAGGTTTCATATTAATGCATATGATGTACTCACTAGTTTTGTTAACCCTTGTTTACCCCTAACCGGTGTAGGGGTTACCTCTGCTCTGAAGTATCGGTGAGCTGGGTGGAGTAAAATTCTCTATAGGAGACAGGTACAGGTAGCTGGTGTTAAGCCCCTGATGAAAACTGAACGGAGACTTGTAGTCCTCCACAGGGTCCATCCTACCAGTTCTCAAAAGTCCCACAAGATGATGAGTGCTTGCGTTGTGATTGGTCACACCGGGTTTCCTGTGCTGCTCTCGTCTCACGTGATAAAACCACCAAGGCAGCAGCAGCAGCACATTAATGAGTTAACTCTTTGTAACACGCCACAGCTGGCTCCCAGATTGTTCCTGAACAGCAGCTGGTGAGATTGTCGGCATTTTAAGCGGAACAGCACGACGGCGCTTGGCAAAAACAGGAGAGGTTATCTTCTTCTGATTTAATGATAAGCTTCACTCCTTGCCCTGCCCCCTTCATCCTTCATCCATCTTCTTTCAAGGTAATGGAAATCTATTTGTCCCGTGGTCATGTGACCTAGAGACGGCCCAATGAATGAAGCTCTGTAATCTGCTGTGTCCCAGATTACAGCTCTAATCCATCACAGACTGCCTTGGCCCTTTACTGAGCTGAGCACTGGGAACTGGGAGTAATAAAGAATAATACTATAGGGGCTGAAGCATAAACTGAACTAAAAAAAATGCTGCAGTAACACAAGAGCAGTATGGTAATAGTTTCACCAATCAGAAACACATCCAGGGCCATTTGATCATTAAAAAAAAAAAGTTTCCCTTGGTGTTCAGAAATGAACATCTGAAAATAAAAGGTAATACTGAATTAATCTGGCTTTAGAGGCTGTGATTCCATTCATCATCTTCCGCTTTATCCTATATTAGGGTCGCGGGGGGGTTCCCCATGCCCATCCAGGTGAGAACATTTTGGGTGCTGGGCAGATACACCCAGGACAGGGCACCAATCTATCGCTGGGCACACACTCACTCACACAGACTCACTCTATATGGGGCAATTTGGAGAACTGAATTGACTTGATCCATGTTTTTGGACTGTGGGAGGAAACCGGAGAACCCGGAGGAAACCCACATGGACACGGGGAGAACATGGAAACTCCACCCAGATGGGGATTCGAACCTGGAATCCCTAGCGTCGAGAGGCGAACGTGCTAACCACTAAGCCACCGTGCCGCCGGCTGTGATTCCAAAGAACATAATATTATAAAGCAATGAGAATCGAGAGGGGATGGATTATTCTGAATAAAGTCATGGGCTTGTGGTTAAGGAACCGGCCTTGTGACCTGAGGTTCCCCGGTTCGATTCCCGATCCCACCAAGTACTATGGGCAAGGCACCTAAACCCAATTGCTCCCCGGGCCCCGTATTCAAGGCTGCCCACCACTCTGGGCATGTGTGATCACTTCACCAGTGTGTGTGTTTCACTGCACGGATAGGTTAAATGTGGAGGACAAATTCCTGTGTGTAGGCACAGTAAGCAAATAAATATCACTTAAATGAGTAGCATCACTTACTTAAATCACAGGAAAGATGTGTTAGGCCGGACGCATAGCTGAGTACAGTTCACCTCTTATCCATGATTTATTCACAATAATACACACCTTCGAGTTCCTTATTGCTTTTATAAAACAGTTACAACATACTATAATAAATAATCTGCTCTTCCTTGATGCAATATAATCCGATTTCATTGCTAAGCGACGAGATACCGGTTAGTGCTCAATTTGCAGTGGTAAACGCCACGGAGCGAGAATTAGAGTGTATTTTGAAAAGATAGAATGAAGGTAAGAGGGGGAAGAAATGGCCCTGTAGGCCTTTATATACTGCATATTAACCCGAGTTATTCTTAAAGTAAGACATAACTATCAAACAAGAATGGAATTTGAGGTTTGCTTTTTCTTTCGCCACTTAAAAATGTATTTATTAATTAATAAAAAAAAATAATAAAAGAATTTTAAATTACAAACAAAAAATTATAATAATTATCTGCCCAACATATGAAATATTTAAAGCTTGGATTTTATGAGACTGTTAAACACATAAAAAAACAAGAATGATTCAAGTGGTATTCAGGGAATTTTTTACTTGCAAAGACTTGGGACTCGGAAAATAAGAACTGTTCTGAATTCACCTTGTTTTAAGAGAAAGGGATTTTCATCAAGTTTGTAATGACAAAATGAAACCTGTTCAACAAATAAAATAACAAAATAGGAAGCATGGTGGCGTTAGCATGTTTGACTCTTAGTGCAGGTTTGAATGCTGATCAGGGTGGAGCTTCCACGTTTTCCAGTTTCCTCCCACAGTACAAACAACATGGGTTCAAGGTGAATTGCTGCTCCAAATTGCCCCTACATAATGTACATCTGTGTCTCTGTAAGTGAATGTGTACCCATTCAATGGTTTGACACCCCGTTCAGGGTGTATTTACCCAGCATCTGAAACATTCTTCCCTGGATAGGCATGGGCACGCCCCCACAAGCCCAACAGAGGATAATGCAGTAAAGATAATGAGATCAGAAATTACAAAGCGATGCCGGCATAACGCTGGAAAAGGTTAGAGAGAGGGAATAAAGCTATGTGGTTTTAACAAGCAAATGATGTTCATTCATTCATTCATTATCTTCCGCTTTATCCTCCATTAGGGTCGTGGGAGGGGGGGGTTCCCCATGCCCATCCAGGGGAGAACGTTTCGGGCGCTGGGTAGATACACCCAGGACAGGGCGCCAATCTATCGCTGGGCACACACTCACACGAACACACTCTATATGGGGCAATTGAAGAACTCAATTGACCTTGATCCATGGTCTTGGACACATGGAAACTCCACCCAGATGGGGATTCGAACCGGGAATCCCTAGTGCTGAGAGGCGAATGTGCTAACCACTAAGCCACCGTGCCGCCCCAAATGATGTTATAACAGGTAAATAAAAATAAGTTTCTTGGGTCCAACCATTTAATAATATACGCAGGCCGAGAGGAACTAAGCTTTTAATAATAGCCTGTGTAATGTGTTTACTATATCTAAAAAAAATTCCATTATCGCACCTCCAAGACGCCGCCTAATGAAAGTTTGCACCCGTTAAAACCGGGATCATCACATATTGTGGAGAGAGTGATCTGACAATGAGCTGCAGGAATCGAGCACATGGCGATACCATCAGTCAGCAGAGTGCATTTAAATGTAGGTTTAATATACGGTGGGCATATGGGGCATAGGGGAATATAGGCGATGCTGTGAAGCCCAGGGCTGCTGTACATGGTTATGGCAATGAAGCTGATATTTATGGGCTTGTGACCCCAACCCCAATAGAAAAATATTGTTTTGATATACTTTAAAGAATAAAAATCACATTCCATATAACATCAAATAATATCTAGGTCACTAAAACCTGGATGTTTGCCTCCATCCCTCTGTTCTGGGGATTTTAACCACCCGGATATTTGCACTTTTGACAGGATCTTGATGTATTGCAGCCTGATCACACCTTTTCTCAGCTAGCAGTTTGCATAATAAAAAGCTATGTACACACACACAGATGTGGAAACACAGACCGGCACACCCAGAGTCTTATCCATCATGGCGATGAAACTAAATCTCAACCCTAGATGTCAAAGCGAGTCTGGACACATCACATTAGATTGCGGAAAAGGGGCAGCCCGGATCCTCTTAAGAAATATAGCAAACTTCTTTATTCGTGTCTAGTTCTGCTTTGTTGGAGAAGTGGCCTCAACAAGAGGAAGTGAAGTATAAATCACATTATTGTTCGGCTTACACACTTCTCCAATAATTACTGACATGTTGCTGCTGATCACTAGTAGGACTCTTGGTTCCCTTCCATCCTTTAACACTAAGCATTTTCATGACGGATAAACAAACTTAAAAAAAAAAAAAAAAAAGAAATGTGGGGAAATAACCTCATGACTTCACTAATTTCCAAGCTAACTGGCCCAATGTACAAGTTTCAATTGGAATTACGGGTAAAGAAACTATAAGATAAACAACCTCAGCTGGTTTGGACTCCATAACCGAGATTCGTATGACTTCCATTCAGGTTCGCAAAGAACAAAGAGGAGCCTCTGAAGTCTTAATACAGTACAGTGTCTCATCCATTAGTACATTATTGCAACATGTCTTGTCACATGATTGGCCCCGAAATTTGAATCATGGGACATGATGTGATTGCACACCAGGCTTCCATGGACAAGGTCACACTGAGAGTTCTCAGAACGCAACTGGGACAAGATCCGGAGACGTGCAAATATCTCATTCGTGCAAGTCATTCCTACCTCGAATTCGAAAACAAGTTAGATTGACATGAAAATAACAAAAACATAAATGCAATGAAATGAAAACAGAACTTCTGCAATCAGACGTTTGATAAAAACAGTTATTCACTATATTACATTTGGTCATTTTTTGGATGCTTTTATCCAAAGCGACTTACAAGATGAGCAGAGGGTTAATCACAACATCCCTGGAGCAATGAGGGTTAAGGGTCTTGCTCAAGGACCAACTTAACTTCAGTGGACCTGGGATTTGAACCTCCAACCTTCAGATTGATAGCCCAACTCCCTAACCACTTAGCTACCTTGCCCTCATATGTACTATATGTATGCTTTCTACACATAACCCAGAAAAAAATTTGGCGGCATGGTGGCTTAGTGGTTAGCATGTTCTCCTCTCAGCACTAGGGATTCCCGGTTCGAATCCCCATCTGGGTGGAGTTTCCATGTTCTCTCCGTGTCCGCGTAGGTTTCCTTCGGGTTCTCCGGTTTCTTCTCACAGTCCAAAAACATGGATCAAGTCAATTGAATTCTCCAAATTGCCCCATGTAAAGCATGTTTGTGTAAGTGAGTGTGCGCCCATCCATAGGTTGCGCCCTGTCCTGGGTGTATCTGCCCAGCGCCCGAGATGTTCTCCCCTGGATGGGCATGAGAAACCCCACCGCGACCCTTATAGAGGATAAAGTGGGAGATAATGAATGAATTTTCTCAAAATTTGTGCACAGCAAAAATGTCCCAAAAAAAAAAATAATAATAATAATAATAATTGTGTGGCTTTGGTTAACAAACCATGTACATCAGGGTGCAATACTCTCATAATAATAAAAAATGGGCATTATTAATAATAACAATAATAATAATAAGCTATAGTGGCACATTATCACGTTTGCCTCTCAGTGCTGGGGATGCAGGTTTAAATTGCTCCCATTTAGTCTGTATATGTATGTGTGTGGCATAGGGAACTCTCCTGCAACACTAGTAGAAGATTAAGTGGAAGATAATAAAAGAATGAATGAATTAATAATAAAATATTAATAATGTGCAGCATGTTGGTTCAGTGATTAGCACGATCGCCTCTCAGCGAATCTCCATGTTCTCCTCGTGTCTTCGGTTTCCTCCCACAGTCCAAAAACAGGCTTCAAAGTTAATTGGCTGTTCTAAATTGCCCCATATAGTGTATGTGTATGTGTGCGAGCTAGTTAGTTACCAGCATTAGCTTGGCACCTTGTTGTGGGTCCTCCAAATTTAACCCATCCGTGCACTTAAACACACAGATACACAAACAAGTGAACTAAGCACACATGCCCAAGTGGTGGGCAGCCCTGTACACGGTGCCTGAGGAGCCATAGTACTTGGTGGGACCAGAAATCAAGCCGGGAACCTTCAGGCCACAAGGCCCTGTATTTGCTGTGTAGTTATTAAAGTTGGGACCAAACTATGTACTTTTACATCCACGTGAGACATTGATTAGCACCAAAAAATGAAGGATAAACACAAAAGGAGAATAAAAAAGAAATTACTAAGTCAGTGTCACAGCATCATCATCATGGAGGTGTGTGAGCTTGTGAGGAGAATTAAATGATATAATTGCATGAGTCTCTCTCTCCCAGATACACACACAAAAGTATCTGGACACCTCTCCTGAATACTGAGTTCTAGGTTTCTTGAATTCAGTGGAAGCCGACATGCTCCAGCAAAGTACTGAGTCACGGCTGTTATGCTTAAGAGGAAGTAAAACGCTGAAATGCAAAATGATTCCCACAGACATGATGGTTACGACCATATAAACGGGGGATCATGTGAATACCTAAATTGCATGACTGCGTGGCTCAAGCCTAAACATGTGGACACATCACTGCAGGAGGATTCTTTTAAAAGCACGGTTGTCGGCTCATGGCAGGGAAATATGATTTGGCAAAAAACAAAGAACTGTCATTTCAGCATTACAAACATGACATCACAATTTGTATTGACTTGAGTGTGCTCGCTCGGCATTTTTAAGGAGTGAAGAGAATGTATCTCCTATGTGAATAATCCCTAGATGGTATTTTTTATAGACCTCACCTTTGGCTGACCTTCTCCACATCAAACAGCACATGCGTCCATGTAATTAGTTTAAACTGAATTTCATTTTATCAAACGTGGACAAAGCTGTATTGTAAACAGAGACTGACGGAAACAAAAACACAGAAGCATAAAGCAATTGTTCAGAGATCAACCTCCTGCAGAAGGTCTGTGTTTAAGGAACCGGCCTTGCGACCTGAAGGTTCCCGGTTCGATTCCCGGTCCCACTAAGTACTACGGCTGAAGTGCCCTTGGGCAAGGCACCTAACCACAATTGCATCCAGGGCGCCGTGTACAGGGCTGTCCACCGGTGTGTGTGTATATATGTGTGTTTCACTGCATGGATGGGTTAAATGTGGAAGACACACTCCTCTGTGTGCAAGTACAGTGGACAAAAAATAAAAAAATAAATATAATAATCCATCCCACGCTTATCTTGTACTTTATCGTCTGCAAGGGTCATGGGGGGGAGGGGGTCCCCATGCCCATCCAGGGGAGACCGTTATGGGCGGTGGGCAGATACACCCAAGACAGGGCACCAATCTATCCCTGGACACTCTATATAGAGCAATTTTGAGAATTCAATTGACCTTGATCCATGTTTTTGGACTGTGGGAAGAAACCGGAGAACCCAGAGGAAACTCACACGGACACGGGGAGAAGATGGAAGCTCCACCCAGATTGGGATTTGAACCGGGAACCCCTAACCTTGAGGGGAGAACATGCTAACCACTAAACCACCGAGCCGCCCTACATAATATTCATAATAATAAATAAGTGAATTAAATAGCAGCACAGTGGTGTTGTGGTTAGCACATTCATCTCGTAGTGCCGGATCCAGGTTTGAATCCCAATCTGGGACAAGTTTTCCTGTGTGTGTGTGTCTGCATCAGTGAGTGTAAAAAAAAAAAAAAAGAATCCTCTACTAGCGTCGCACAGGTGGGGGTACCCCATGCCCATCCAGAACATTTCCAAGATACACCAAGGACAGGGACCCAACCAAACCCAATGGACACACACACAGACACACTCTATATGGGGGCAATTTGGAGAACTCAATTGATTTGATGCATGTTTTTGGACTGTGGAAGGAAACCGGAGAAAACCCATGCCAGAGGAAACCCCACCCAGCTTGGGATTCGAACCATGAGAGGTGAAAATGCTAACCACTAAGCCGCCGTGCCGCCCAGTTTCAAAACAAAGGTGTCTAAATGTATGCAGCTCTAAATAAAGACCAAACCTCCACCTCAAAAGTTTCAAAATAACCTGCCGTTTACCAAGGGCAACCAGAGTGATAAGCAACCTTATGTTTGATTCCCACAGTCACGCTCATGACACCACTAAAAGGGGCTGATAAAACACTGGCATGTGTGCTTTAGTGCTCTTTCTACAGAGGGGCATTGAGTAACAACGGCCGGGATTAGGAGGAAGCAAAAGTGCTTTAAAGTGCAGGGATTACTGCACAGTCGTGATTATTGCAACCCCACAAACAGGCGAGCGAGCGCATTACAATCCCAAATTGCATGACTGGCTGGGTCAGGCCTAAACACAGATACATACCTGAAAGATTTGCTTATAATCTGGGGTGGCAGGCCACAGCAGCGCAATTTCATCAGCTCATTCCAGGATTACACGTTCAATCTTGAGTGTATCGGTACAATTCGCCGAGACAGAAACCATATTTGCTCACATGACAAGCGGTGTACTGTGGTTTATACACACGGCTCTATGGCATTACTGATTGCAGGGGTGTGTTGTTAATTACTCAACCCTGACAATCAGATACAGATTACGGTATATACAATACATGAACAAAAGTATTGTATCACAGAATGTTTTTCAGAAGGGTTTTATTCAGTCCTAATTCCGTGTGAGTGAAATTAAGCTAACGAACTTGGTAAGAACAGTTTGGGGAAGGCCCTTTTGTTCCACATTGGCCAAAGTGAACAAAACAAGGTCCCTAAAGGCATGAGGTGGCCAGTTCAGTGTACAAGAATTTGACATGCTCAGAGCCACGACCTTCACTTCGCCAAATAACTTCAGGGCCCTATTTTAGCTACATACTGCGAGCGGTTAGCCGTGCAGGCCGTTTTAGGGCGTGGCAGTGTCTCTGCTATCGTAACGACGAGAAAAGTACACCTTGCGTGGCCGGAAAGCCGCAAAAGGCATGTTGTAATTCGCTTAATTATTCATTGCTGGGTTATGGCCGTAACGTGCAATAAACCAATCAGCATGTCACGTGCCGTTCCCCTTCAGAACCAGGTGGCGCTCTGACTTTAACGGATTACTATTTTGGTGCTGTAGCTACATGGATTCAGTGCACTGCTCCGTGAGGTTCTCTATTGGACTGTAAATAGAGAACGCACAGTATAGTGTAGACTAGGGATGAGACAATTAATCGTTTTTGAGATTAATCGCAATAAAAAATATAAAATTAAAATCAGGTTCGATAATTCTACAGTGTAGCTGGTTTGTGGTGTTCTCTTGTGGTTTGTAAGTCGCTTTGAATAAAAGCGTCTGCTAAATGACTAAATGTAATGCAATAAAATGTGAAAAAAAAAAAAAAAAAAAAAAAAGCATTAGAATTAATTTGTCGTTAGATCGTCACATCACAACATTCAAAAGGAACAAATATGTTTTATGCTAGAAGACAGAACTGAGCAAGTTCCACTTGTAGCACAATGTTCTGTTTACTTTGTTTAGATTCCCAATCTGGGTGGGGTTTCCATGTTCTCCCCGTGTCCGTGTGGGTTTCCTCCCACAATCCAAAACTAGATTGGCGCCCTGTCCTGGGTGTATTTGACCAGCGCCTGAAGCATTCTCCCCTGGATGGGCATGGGCAACCCTCCCTGTGACCCTAGTAGAGAATAAAGCAGATGATAATCAATGGATGGATGGATTAATGCGTATTTTGAGAGGCAGTGGTGCACCTGTGTTAGAAACATACCTGAACTCACCTCATTTTTAGACGACCATGGGGTAGATATATTCACAAGCTGTATTGCTATTTAAACAACGCAGACAGAAGGCATGAAACAGACTGTTGGCGGGGTGCGAGATGGGACACCAGGACTTTCCAACGATCAGGACACTATAATGGAAATTTCATAATAGGAGTCCTCACGCACCCTCAACAACACTAACAATTTGAGCCTGATGAATTGTATCTTTGTTATTCTGAATTACTTCTTTGCACCTAAAATTTAACAACTTATAATAATTATAATAATAATCAGACCAAATCTAAATGTTTCCTTTCATCTGTTATGATTTTTTAAACAGGGTAGATCACACTTGTATTAAAACCTTTAGAAAATCATTAACAGGCGGCATATCTAACATCAACAAGACAAAGCAAACTGGAACATGTTCTCCATAGTGACGCAGTTTAGTTGTTGTTACAGTAAATACTTTTTACCCCAAAATCTGCATTATCTGGAAGTGTTTGTTCCTGCTGTCAGAACGTCCTTTCTGTTAGTGATAGACTGGTTGATTATTTAGAGGTAGCTTCAACCTTACCTCTACCAAGCTCAAGATCACAATCATTTTACACCAGCAGCTGAATAACAACCATCTCATAACACCTCCATTATTAATGCACTGTTAAAGGTGTGGGGTGGCACAGTGGCTTAGTGTTTAGCATGTTCTCCTCTCAGCACTAGGGATTCCCGGTTTGAATCCCAATCTGGGTGGAGTTTCCATCTTCTCACCGTGTCCGTGTGGGTTTCCTCCGGGTTCTCCGGTCTCCTCCCACAGTTCATAAACATGGATCAGGGTCAACTGAATTCTCCAAATTGCCCCATAGAGAGTGTGTTTTTGTGAGTGTGTGCCCAGCCATTGATTGGCGCCCTGTCCTGCGTGTATTTGCCCAGCGCCCGAAACGTTCTCCTGTTGATGGGCATGGGAACCCCCCCCTCCCCCGCGCCCCTAGTAGAGGATAAAACGGAAGCTATTGGATGGATGTTAAAGGTCTTGTAGCTCAGTGTGTTAAGCTGTAAATCTAAAAGTGAGCATGCCCAGTGATAGATTGGCACCCTGTTCTGGGTGTATCCGCCCAGCGCCCAAAACGTTCTTCCCTGGATGGGCATGGGAAACCCCCCGTGGCCCTAGTAAAGCATTAAGTGAATGGATTAAACAGAAGATATGGGCTGCAATTAAATAGCATATTTTATGCTTTATTTAACAGAAAATATGATTTTGGAATGATTTCTGTAGCACAAACAGACAAACTGAATACAAAACATTAGACTAGTATAAAAATTAACCCCTTAAGACGACCATTTTAATCCCAAAAGCTTGATTTTTTTCAAACCTGTTGACCTGAGAAATTCCAAATCTGCAGTGAGAACCACTAAATTAAACCACCAGTTTAGAAATAATTAAATATTTATAAGACTATTTAAAAAATAAAAAAAAGAAAAGGGTGAGAACGGAATATCCAAAACCCGGTGCAAACTTAACAGAAGAAATCCTGATGCCTTGTTCCTAGAACCAGCTTGTAGGTTCCACCCATGCTCCCCATGAAGCAGTTGCAATGACCTGCCAGTATGCAAAACTGAAGGGCAGATGGTCTCTCTGCATGACAGCTGAGGGCAGGAGTGAAAGTAGCCCGTCGCTGCTGACCTTTAAAACTCAGAACAATAATAACAGGAATGATCCCAGTAAACAAGCCATAAAAGAGGGTTACGATTTCTTGCAACTAAAATAAAAAATGATTCATCTAAATTATGGTGAAATTTAATAATAGTAAAAATAATAATAATTGATGGAATCCCATTAACGGAATTAAAGGCCAAGAAACGAATGGCAGAACTAAAGTTCACAAGCAAGTTGTACCTCAGCTGTAGACGCTGCTAAACCTGCCAGCCTAAGTGTACCTGAGTTTAGAGGCGGAGTATAATGAGTGGAAACGATAAACGGAACATAGAGGATCCACCTGCTTCATTTAAATTAACTGTGTAGGAATATGTTGGTTTCCCTGTGAATTGCAACAGCACTGGAGCGCAGGTGGTAGATCAAACACGGACGGTTTGTCGGCATTTTGCGACAATTGTGAGGTACACGCCAACACATATTCAGTGCAATCATCCACATGCGCTGATAACCAAAGCTAAAAAAAAAACGAAGTCAAAAACAAACCTGCAGCCCAACAATTAAACAATAATTCTCCACTGTTTAAAAGCAGCATCTGTGAAATGAGGAAGGTCCCAAAAGCAGGTGGCATGTACATATTATCTACGCTCCATATGCCGAGTGGTGGAGATAAAAGTGCTGGTTTAATAAGCGAAGTTGTGATTGCTTAGTGGTTAAATTGATTGACCAGCAATCTAAGGGTTGTGTGTTCAAATCCCAGGTCTGCTGAAGTCACCATTGTGTGTTCTTGAGCACGGCTGTTAACCCTTATTGCTCTGGGGGGGCTGTATGACCAACCATGTATTCTGACCCCAACCAAGTTGAGATACTTGTAAGTCGCTTCAGATAAAAGCTTCTGCTTAATGGTAAAGTAATGCTAAGGAATAAAAAAAATTCCAATACATTGATACAAACTTAGGGCAGCACGGTGGCTTATTGATTAGCATGTTCTTCTCTCAGGGCTAGGGATTCCCAGTTTGAATCCCCATCTGGGTGGAGTTTCCATGTTCTCCCCGTGGTTTCCTCTGGGTTCTCCGGTTTCCTCCCACAGTCAAAAACATGGATCAAGTCTATTGAGTTCTTCAAATTGCCCCATATAGAGTGTGTCTGTGTGAGTGAGTGTGTGTCCACTGATAGATTGGTGCTCTGTCCTGGGTGTATCTGCCCAGCGCCTGAAACATTCTCCACTGGATGCCCCCCCCCCCCGCGACCCTTAAAGAGGATAAAGTGGAAGATAATGGATGGATGATGCAAATCTGATACAGTGACGAATGCTTATGTTTTGTTAGAATTTTAGACAGAGGACAAAAAACAGAAGACAGATTTTAATAGAAACAAACTTAACTATATCTTAAAATCACCAGGGTACTAATCAAGTCTGAAGCCTCACTGTATTTTAGCTTTTCAAATAGAAGTAGTGTTTCTTTTGCACAGCAGACAACACATTTAATCAAAGCATTCATATTTTTCCAAGGTTTACTCCCACATAACCTTTACAATGCGAGTAAAAACACATGATACACATTATCCACGTCGTTTCCCCACTGCTGAAAATATTCAGTCCTGAACGGATGGCTGTTAAAATTAGAGACCGAGAACATATATTACACCACAGAATACAGTAGAATATACATCACCAGACAAACGATTGGAATCGCCCCCTTAATGCTCCATTACTTTTCCTCCACTTACCATATAGATGGACTTTGTAGTTTTATAGACTGTAGTCCATCTGTGTTCTTTGTTTTTGTTAGTCCCCTGTTGGTTCTTTGTTCTCTATCGATCAGAACCATCACAGAACAGCTATCATCCGCATCAGATCTCTTATTTCTAGATGGTTAATGTGAACAAAATACATTTAATTTTTTTTTTATTAAAACAAACATGTACATTCCATCCATCCATCATATTCCGCTTTATGCTCTACTAGGTTTGCAGGGGGGGTTCCCCATGCCAATCCAGGGGAGAATGTTTCGGGCGCTGGGCAGATACACCCAGGACAGGGCGCCAATGTATCGCTGGGCACACACTCACACACAGACACACTCTGTATGGGGCAATTTGGAGAATTCAATTGACCTGGATCCATGTTTTTGGATTGTGGGAGGAAACCGGAGAACCCGGAGGAAACCCACACATATTGGGATTTGAACCGGGAATCCCTAGTGCTGAGAGGAGAACATGCTAACCACTAAGCTACCGTGCCACCATCATACGTACATTCAACTGAATATTTAAAACCTTCATAGAAAATAAAATCCTTATTTTTATATTTTTTAAATATATTTTTTTAAATCAATCTAAAAACTATGGCGGCACGGTGGCTTAGTGGTTAGCACGTTCACCGCCGTCAAATGACATCATAAAATATCTTCCTGCAAAATTTGGGGTTTCACACAAAGCACAGAGCTGATTGCCTTTCCCTCCTAACAGCTTATGAAACATATGTAGACATATGTTCACAGATGACCATGATGGATGAGTGCCATGATGATCGATGGGGGAGGAGATGCGTCACATTCCTCACTGTAAAAGCCGGGTCCTGAGACCACAGAAGACTTTTATTAGTATAAAAAGCTCTTTTTTGCTCTCTAGAGCAAGACACCCAACCCCAATTGCTCCCCGGGTGCCATGTACAGCGCTGCCCACCGCTCCAGGCATGCATGCTCACATAAATAGTGTGTGTATGTTTCACTTCACAAATGAGTTCCACTGTGTGTAAGTACAGGAGGCAAAATAAATCACTTTATACACAAACACCACTCTCGCGTTGGCTTTGGAACACTAACACTTTAAAAGTTGTCCTGGTCTTTAGATCTTATTTTAACTTTCATAATTATCTAAATCTTTTCTGATAAAATGTAAAAAAATAAAATCTTAATCTAATAAATTAAATCACTGGCAATCTTGTCAAAGCCTTCTCTTTTGCCTCACTTGGTTGCTGAGTGTTGACACAACGTTCAGGAATTTATAAAGCTGAAGGAAATGCATTATAACTATAGACATTATTTATGCCTGACTGCTTTATCAATGTCTGGGAACCCTTTGTGCTGCAAGCTGTCCTAATTTGTGCCTAGGCTTTATAAATGATTTGAACTGCTTTGTTTTTATTACGTTGCAAACCTAATGCATGGTAACTTCAAAGAACAGTATAAATTTTGATCCGTTTACCTCACAGATTCCCTAAATAACTGACAGATAATGTGGGCATCATTGTCTATCAGGCAAAATCCCGCGGGAGTAAAGATGCGAGTGAACGAGCATATATTAATTTAGATGTATTTTACCCACATAAGCAAAGAAAATCAGTGGATGCTGCATGTCTACAGCTCTTCTTAAATATCAGCACAAAACATTATGATGACTATCCCGTCATTTGTGAAACCTGGACTGGCAGTTCTGCAGGATGCCTACAATAGATTAATATAGTTTTCCAACACCTGATCACCGTAAAATCTCTACATGGCGGTTCTACACTGTTGATACTGCCCGGCCGCTCAAGAAGGCCGAGTCCCCCACTTCAGTCCTCCCAAGGTTTCTTCTTTAAAACAACAACATAACAAGGAGGTTTTTTTTTTTCCTTGTCACAATGTACTATTGCTCTGTAAATAAATTACTTTAACTTTAAATTACTCTATATATTAACTTTAATTATATATATATATATATATATATATATATATATATATATATATATATATATATATATATATATATATATATATATATATATATATATATATATATATATATATATATATAAAATTTCTTTATTTTTTGTACATTTACAACTTGAGCAACTGTAACATCTGTAATGTCCTCCAGGGATCAATAAAGTATTCTGATATTCGGGGAGAACATGGAAACTCAACACAGATTGGGATTCAAACCTGGAATCCCCAGCCCCGAGAGGCGAGTGTGCTAACCACTAACCCACCGTGCTGCCCCGCAAACATCCATCCATTATCTTCCGCTTTATACTATATTAGGGTCGCGGGGGGTTCCCCATGACCATCCAGGGGAGAACATCTCAGGCGCTGGGCAGTTACACCCAGGACAGGGCGCCAATCTATCGCTGGGCAGGCCCGCAAACATATTACAATAAAAAGTTACAAAAATGAGAATATAATCTGTAAACCAAGAGTTAATATAAGAAAACTACAAGACTGAACAAGCAAACCAGCAAGATATTGAGGAGCCAGGACATGCAGGGATTTAAATACCAGGAGCAGTATTATGAACTGTATATGGTGTTGTACGGAAAGCCAGTGAAGGTCTTTTAATACTACAGTGAAATGTTCCCATTGCCTGGTGTGTGTAAAAACTCTAGCTGCCGAGTTCTGCACATACTGCAACTTCTTTAGGCTACTGGAAGGAAGCCCAATTAGATTTCAGTATATGAAATGTTGTTTAATATCCACAATGCATGTATTCTTTTAAACTACAGGGCCATAAAAGCTAGGTCAACATTCCAAATGACAAAGAAAATGACAATATAATCAACTGGGAATGATAATTATATCATGTTTTTAAACTTCGGAAGACTCCATTATTGTACACAGCCACTGAAGTAAATATAGACAATTCAGCCCCCTCATAAGTCATTAAATCATTTCAAAGACGCTACCAGCAGCTGCACAAAATGCTAATACTAATATAAACAATATTACAAGCTACCCATAAAAGGAATAATGGAATATTGAGACATAGAATAATACACAGAGGTATCATTACACTACTTTGAGATAAAAATGTTAAAATGTTGATCTTTTCAAAATCAAATTTTCCTATGGTCAGCATGCATATAAATCAACATACAGTACCAATTAAAAGTTTAGACACGCCTCCTTTTTGCCCTCCATTTCCACTTACTGTAAACATGGACTTAGTTTTTACTTTGTATGCGAACCACAGTATATCCTTTTTACATCCCCTTTAATCTGTTCTCGAATAGTCAGAACCTTAAAAATACCACCACAGAGCACCCATTATTTAATGGGAGCATTATTCCTATCCCAGCAGTGACACTGAGGTGTTCTGGGGCAGTTGTAAGCTAATGGTTAAGGAAGCAGCCTTGCGCATGTGTCTGTATATGTGTGTGTGTGTGCGTTTCATAACGTGAGTTAATGTGGAGGACACACTCCTCTGTGTGCAAGTACAGTAGGCAAAATAAATGACTATCACGAAACTACAGCAACAGTGAGGGGGTTTTAGTGCAGCAGTGCAACAGTGTCACTGCAGAACTGACAATAAACAATCCACCACCCAAATGATAACACTTCTGTGATGCTCCTGACCAACAGGGAACTAACAACAACAAAGAACACAGATGGAGTACAGTCTGTAATTATAAAACTACAAAGTCCATCTATATGATAAGCAGAGGAAACTAGTAGTGTAATGATACCTCTGTGTATTATACTGATGTCTCAATATTCCATCATTGGTTTTATGGGTAGCTTGTAATATTGTTCATATTATTATCATTTTGTGCAGCTGCTGGTAGCATCTTAATTCATTCATGCATTATCTTCCGCTTTATTCTCTATTAGGGTCGCGGGGGGTTCCACATGCCCATACAGGGGAGAACGTTTCAGGCGCTGGGCAGATACACCCAGGACAGGACGCCAATCTATCGCTGGGCACACACTCACACAAACACACTCTATATGGGGCAATTTGGAGAACTCAATTGACTTGATCCATGTTTTTGGACTGTGGAAGGAAACCGGAGAACTCGGGGGAAACCCACGCAGACACAGGGAGAACATGGAAACTCCACCCAAATGGGGATTCGAACCGGGAATCCCTAGCGCTGAGAGGAGAACATGCTAACCACTAAGC
Organism: Corydoras maculifer; assembly: GCA_019802435.1. NCBI lineage: Eukaryota > Metazoa > Chordata > Actinopteri > Siluriformes > Callichthyidae > Corydoras > Corydoras maculifer. The sequence goes on from JAFMOD010000936.1 coordinate 89,629, forward strand.
CACAGTGCCGGCCCGAATGGAAAGTATATCAAAAAACTTTACATAGCAGAATTACAACATCGGCGTGACATCCATCCATCCATTATCTTCCACTTTATCCTGTACTAAGGTAAATGCCCATCCAGGGGAGAATGTTTCGGGCGCTGGGCAGATACACCCAGGACAGGGCACCAATCTATCACTGGGTACACTCACTCACTCACACAAACACACTCTATATGGGGCAATTTGGATGGATATATATATATATATATATATATATATATATATATATATATATATATATATATAAACCTAGAAAATATATGAACTTAAAATCACTTCCACTATTTTTCCTTTAAGTCTTGCTTTATTTTATCTGACGCTTGAAACTAAAGCTAAGGCGAACTAAACTAAACCCAGCACAAGACGAGAAGAAACTTAGTAACATATGGTTGACCAAACAAAGTTAAAAACAGATCGCAGGCATCTTTCGGATTCGAACCCGGGCAGTTTTCTGGAAACACACGGCCCCCATGCAACTGACAGCGTTGTTTTGAATAACTTGATCTTTTGAGAGTGAGGAGCCAGGTGTGAAAACCCCCTGAACACTACATCTGATTTAAAACCTCTAGACACAGAACGCCATCTGAATCAGCAGCAGTGCTCGGGATGCCTGTCCTCTGATCGATCACTGATCTGCAGTATCGATCACTGATCGACTGGGAGCTGCAGCTCTGCGCAGGTTAGCGAGTCGAGCCCAACTTCACCTAGACCCCCAAAACTCCAACCCCCGGCATGCCTTCCCCCCTCACCCTGCCCCGGTACAGCCGCGGTCACTCACTCTGATCGGATCCGTCCATCCTCGGGTGAAGTCTGCAGGCAGGGTGGAGGACGCAGGGTGGAGGGCGGCTGGGCTCGTGCACGCTGGCTTTTCTCCACTTTCACGCAGCAGCAGTTTGCTGTGACACGCTGCAGCTGGGCGGGGTGGGGCCGCGATGACGTCACCACGCACGCAGGCGACGCACATATAAACAGAGCGTACACCTGCATCAGACGCTGTATATGAAATAATTACATAATTCTAACGCTTAGATTCCTTTATGCTGTATATAACATGATTCCAAATTTTATATTCTTAGAATCTCATATTCCTTAATACTCTATATGCCATTATACTATATCTTATATTCTTATATTTTGTTATGTGGTATATGTGGTATATAATTTAGGGAGTACTCCTTCTCATATTTTATATTTCAAATTTTTATATTTCAAATTTATTGTATATTTTCTTTCTTATATTTGTAAATATCGCTTTTTTTGCACAGTTGTGAGCGCTTGCTCATAAGTTTTTCACTCACCACTACCCCAGTACTAGGTGATGTGAGAATAAAAAATCATTGAATCCTTGAAGGACATTATTCCAAATCTTATAATCCTACATTTTATATTCTTAGAATCTTATATTCCTTTATACTCTATATGCCATAATCCTTAATAATATTAAAAATAATATTTTACATTTCATTATGTTGTATATGACATTATTCCAAATCTTATAATCCTACATTTTATATTATTAGAATCTTATATTCCTTTATACTCTATATGCCATAATCCTTAATAATATTAAAAATAATATTTTACATGTCATTATGTTGTATATGACATTATTCCAAATCTTATAATCCTACATTTTATATTCTATATGAGATAATCCTAAATCTTATATTGTCATAATCTTATTCTTTTATGTTGTGTATGACACAAACCTACATTTTATATTTTTATAATCTTATATTCCCTTATACTCTATATGAAATAATCCTAAATCTGATATACTTCTAATCTTAAATTCCTTTATGTTATATAAACATAAAGGAATATATGAATATAAGATTTAGGATTATGTCATCCTAAATCTTATATTCATATATTCCTTTATGTTGTATTTGACATATCCTTAATCTTATATTCTTATATTACATACCTCTATATACTTGTAATTTGTGTATAGAGCAAAGTACTCGCAAAAGTATTGCGTTTCATGTCATATATAAGTAATATACAACATACTAAGCCACCGCGTTACCCCAGTAATTATTTAATATACCATAATACTTCTTCTATATTGCATTTTACGCATACATTACATTTTTGACATTTTGTACAGATTTTACAATTTTTCATAATATTTTACTAATATTGCAAAAACTGTTTGTCAATGTAGTTTAGAGGAGCAAATGGTTTGAGAAAGGCTTTCTATTACAAGATACCAGCTCACCCCAAAAAAGAGGTTATTGACTTTTTAGTGAGTGTATAACACACACACACACACACACACACACACACACACACACACACACACACACACACAAATAATAATAATAATAATAATAATAATAATAATAAAAGTAATAATAACAATAATACTTACAACAACAATATTATTAATAATATGATAAAAAATTATTATGATTATTATGATTAATAATAATAATAATAATAATAATAATAATAATAATAACAATAATAATAATAATATTATAATTGTTATTATAATTATTATTATTATTATTATTATTATTATTATTATTATTATTATTATTATGAGTACATACAGGATAGGGCACTCACAAAATATTAGTTTTGTTATAATAATAATTAAAGTACTGCAGTGAGCATTGTGTGACCTATATGTGATTAGAAAGGTCTTTAGAAAGAAGCGCAGCTGGACAATCTTTTTTATTTCCACTCTCTCCAATTAACAGACACCGAAATGGCGTATTCTCTCGGGGCAGCGAGCCTCATTATCCGCGTGGTTCGACCTGTTGTAAACGGGAATGAGGGAAGAAAAAATACAGAAAGAACGAAAAAGGAAAGAAAGATAGTAGGACAGAAAGAAAGAACGCCACCCATCGGGCTGCCAGACCTACCAGTTAAAATGCAAATGATGTTTACCTGACATTTGCCTGGAAACCTTAGTGAGCAGTGGAAATTAATAAATGTAGGAATTTGATTAGTGTCTAACATTAATTTAGATCAGAAATGCAAATACTGCAACACACACACACACACACACACACACACACACACACACACACACA
>JAFMOD010000936.1:109949-123368 GCA_019802435.1 Corydoras maculifer
TTATATAATACTTTCTATTATGAATTAGTGAATCCCTGCTACCTTTTATCTATTTGTTCAATATATGATACTTCGCTGGTGAATGTTGTTCCTCCTTAGAACCACTACAAGGTTAATGATTTGCCATCTTGGGCTTGGCGTCTTTCGCGCGGGAGTGTAGCTAGATATTTTCAGTATGATACTTACTTTAACATTAGGGCCCCTCTGTTTGTCATGGTTGGCTCCTTTATTGCCTAAGCACACTCTTAGACACACAAACCCTCATAGTCTTACCCTGACCTTTGCTTATGGCATCAGTCCAGCCATAGTCTTACATCAAGATTGCCTTTCTAGTTGCCTGCATAGCTGTGTGTGTAGTATGCAGGGCCATGAGCCATCTCTCATTTTAATTAGAGGGCGAGTCATTGTGTCTGTGTCCTTATTAAGCTGGCCGCCTTTCTGCCTGCTTCATACCACACAAACCTGTGTAATCTCCAGCCAGCAGAGCTGTCAAGCCTTAGACTCTGCCATAAAGCACACTGAAGCATGAAATGATATTACTTATTAGGTTAGGTTGTATCGAGTTGGTTAGGTTTCACAAGCTATCTAATACAGAGCAGTATGTTTGTTTTTAGAACCCTTAAAATGTGTTCCTTTTCATACACTGTCACTTAACAATGATGTCTAGACACTATTCTTTCAAGCTAGATGTCGATATGCTAAAGCTGCATAGTAATTCTGTACCGGAGTCATTGTTAAACAGCCTCAGAGCACTTTAAGCACTGTTTTTGTGTAGTTTGTGCATGGGCTGGTTAAAACTTCACACACTCCCACACACACTTCCCCCATTACTCGGAGGTGCAAAGCTGCCAGGGGTCATCCCGCCCTAATCCTCCCTAATGCAGAACGCCCGTTGCTGCCTTTCCAAATATTGACCCACACAGCATAGGCCCTTACAGTGGGATCTAATGGCTTTAACCTACCAGCCCCCTAAACCCACCCTGAGAAAGATGATCCAGTGTTGCGGCTGCCGGCGGCCATTTACACATTATATCCACACACCCACATCCCAAAAAAATCCTTTAGCTGGAAGTTGTGAGTGTTTTTCGGTAGTCTGCCAAGTAGTTATGACACGTTTTTGAAATGCATGTAATAGTGAGTGCAGACAGCAATACAGTAGCAGTACCGGTAAGTGCATGTGTCCTCAAGGGCTTTGGGCTAGTGTGCAGATGGAGCAATTACTGGGTGGAGACCACTTCAGCCCTCAGCCTGTTATATTCCCCTCCCAGGATATAACAGCTTCAGTGATATTTCTAGTAAAGCAACAGAATATAGCCCTGGTTTATCTTAATGTTAGCACAGAAGGGTGAAACGCGCCAAGTGGTTCTAATTTTAAATGTGTCTGGGATACCAGAAATGTATAAATTCAACAATACAAATACATAAAATAAAACAAAAGCTTCTTAAAAGGTCTGTGTGTGTTAAGGACACATATGAAATGCTACTGTTTTAATGTAACAGTATTTTGACGCCACTTGATGCTTTTAGTTTGAACCTGTAAATCCTCAGTAAAGGCATTTAAATAATTCTTTCACCTTTAAAAACATTAGTGTCTTCTTTGTAATCTTTGTGTACAATCTTGCAGGGTTCTTTTTGAATTGACTGAACTATATAACTAAGCAATGAAGATATATCTGAGCTTCAGCAGAGGGCAACATTCTTGTGCAAAATGTTTCAGTCAGTAAATAATAATAATAATAATAATAATACCGGTTATTATAATAATAATAATAAAATAATACCAATGAAACTTGGTTTTCATTTAATCATTACCTTTATCCTTTACCCGGGCCATGGGGTTTTGGGCAATAGGCAGATACACCCAAGACAGGGTGCCAATTTTTAGCTGAGCACACATACACTCTATATTGGAGCAATTTAGAGCCTGCAATTCACATTGCATGTACACAGGGAAAACAAGGAGGCTCCACCCAGATCAGAATTCGGAGCTGGATCCCCAGTGTTCCGCACCCCACCACCGTGTCCCCCTAAACCTGTTTTTGTTTTACTTCATGTTATTCTCATCGCGTTGAAGATTAAATAAGTAGATCAAATGTATAAGAAAACACAGAACCAATCATATCCCTTGTTTAGATAAATGCTGCGTTCTGGTATTGAATAAAGAATGATCTCTAATTTTAAAAGAAATAAATGGCAACACTAAGGATCCTTACTAAATATGTAGTTGGGTAGATAACTGTAGTCCTGATCAAATAACAAACCTCCAACACATCATTTCACGTAAGTAGGGGCTAGCAGTTGGTCAACATCTTTAATTTTTTTAGTCAGATATAGAAAATAAAATGTGTTTATTAGAATCAACTTAATATCTTAGACATTTTTTAATAGGTTAATTAACAGATCAAGGGTGGCACGGTGGTTTAGTGGTTAGCATGTTCTCCTCTCAGCACTAGGGATTCCCGGTTCGAATCCCAATCCGGGTGGAGTTTCCATGTTCTCCCTGTGTCCGTGTGGGTTTCCTACGGGTTCTCCGGTTTACTCCCACAGTCCAAAAACATGGATCAAGGTCAATTGATTCACCAAATTGCCCCATATAGAGTGTGTTTGTGTGAGTGAGTGTGTGCCAAGTGTTAGATTGGCGCCCTGTCCTGGGTGTATTTGCCCAGCGCCCAAAACATTCTCCCCTGTATGGGCATGGGGAACCCCCCCCAGCGACCCTAGAAGAGGATAAGGTGGACGATAATGGATGGATGGAATAACAGATCAGTTAAAATAGCTGCTGTGGCAAAAAATTGCTTAGAAATCATCAATGATGATGCTATAAAAAATCAACTATCGAATGCCAAACTTTAAGCTTTCGAAGCAATGAAGTGCAACATGTCATCAAAAATCCATTTCTGGCCGACATAAAAATTTCTCTGATTGTGATGTAAGTGATGAGCGCCATCTCTGAGATGTTGCCATGGAGCTGAAGTGTTACCAAGGCTTCTAGAATCTGTCTGCGCTGTCTGACTGTTGCAGAACAGTAACATGAGATGCACTGGATGATGAGTAGAAATAAAAATCAGCAGCAAATCAGATTTAGCTCGGATGAACTAATGACGTGGCCGATTTAAACGCATTGTTATCAGTACAACCGTATCTCATGTTTCCTAAATTTATGTGTGACACACACGAGCATATTTGTGTTGAGCTTCAATAGATCTATACACCATTTTCATGAAACCTTATCTTTTACAGAAATTGCAATGTGTGAATTTGCACGATTATAATCTGCAGGATGCAGCCATAAGATCGGTTGCTTTGAAAATCTAAGAAACCCAAGTGTGTGTAATTTAGCTAATCAATAAAATGGAAATGGTATTTAATGAAGAACTTAAGGCGTGAATACTGCCGCGTGTAATGAAAAGCAATAAAGACGCTTCACCCTTCACCCTAATGTTTCTCAGCATGAGAGCTGTACAAGCTCTAAAACCTCATACTGCAGCCATGTTAATGAAACTTGTGGTATTTAAGCAACAAGCAGGTCATGGTTATATACAGGAAAGTGGTCTGAGAGTTTGTAGATCTCACACGTGAGCTTTTATGAGGATTAAAAAAATGTCGGTCCTTTCTTCAGTTAACAGGAGTATGTTTAACTAGAAATGTGCTATATAATTTCCAACTCCAGCTTGATGATTAACCTCTTTGTGATATTTTAATGACAAAGGCTGAACCTAGGTGTGTATCTGACTGACTTCTCCTGCTTATGAGTTGAACTTTAATATCAAGGAAAAGCCTGCAAAGTGGCTGGCAGTGTTGTTACTGTCAGCCCGTCCTCAGCCGCAGAGTCCATTTTATATTCCCAGGTGATCTGGCTTTCATCTGGCTCCTGGCAACTCACTTGACGACCTTATTGTTTGGCCATTTAGGTTCAAACAAGGCTCAACTCCCCTGTTCCCCATGTCACAAAAGAGGGAGCACTGGTCTATTTAACTGTCCTGCACAAGCAGACCCCCACTCACGTGCCGCATGCTTTTAGGTAATAAAAGAGGGCTGGGTTTGAAACCCCTATTTTGTTAATTCCCTAAAGGTCACCAGGGTCTGGTTTGCAATCTCACTTGCGGTCAGGGAAGTGCAAGCATGCTTGGCTAGGTCTTTTTTTTTTTTTTTTTGTGTTCTTTCTTTTCCTTCGTAAAATGACATAAAACTAGTTTTGGGCTTTTGATATGATGTTTCCATGGCAACAAGAATACACCAGGTTGCCTTGCTCTAGCTTTGCCAAAGCGACACGGAAGGGAGTGCGATTTCTCTTAACCATAAACGTTATATATGTTGACATAATGAAATTGCCTGCATTTTATAGGTCACGAGTGATATGGCAGTCACTGAACACACAATGTACACACAAAAAAATGCATTAGAGTGTAAATAGAGAAACCAGACTGGGTACAAACTTCCTTACATGAGCTATATGTGTCATCCTTGTTGGTCTGTGGGAAATCAGGATCTGACAATTTGTCTTTCTCCCTTAGGTGAAACGTCCGACACCGCTCTAAATAAGCTCAAGTGTCCTCACTGTAACTACATCGCCAAGCATCGACGAACACTAAAACGACATCTGATCATCCACTCAGGCGTGCGCTCCTTCAGCTGTGACATCTGCGGCAAGCTCTTCACCCGTCGAGAGCATGTTAAGAGACATTCCCTGGTGAGACTCTTTTTCAGTTGGGCTTTCTGCTCATATCTTCTTCTATTTTAACCTGTTTACTCCTTTACTGAGCATGTTTAATCCAGATTTATATCCATCCATTATCTTCTGCTTTATCCTACAGTATATTAAGGTCGGGGGGGGGGGCAGATACACAGGTGAACCTGTTAACCACTATGCCACCGTGCCACCCTATTTTAAGCAAACAGTTTTTATTTTTATTCAAATCATCCTGTATTAAATGTCTCACTCTATATTTTGCAGTGCGTTTGATCATCCAATGTAACGTTAACACAAAATACACATTAACATGTACATAAGAGTCTTATTGTGGTCTAATTTATGCTAATACCAAAAATACACCCAGGACAGGGCGCCAGACTATCGCTGGGCACACACTTACACACAGACATGCACACAAACACACTCTATATGGGGCAATTTGGAGAACTTAATCGACTTGATCCATGTTTTTGGACTGTGGAAGGAAACCGGAGAACCTGGAGGAACCCCACGCGGACACAGTAAGAACATGGAAACTCCAGTCAGATGGGGATTCGAACCGGGAATCCCTAGCGCTGAGTGGAGAACATGGAAACTCCACCCAGATGGGGTTTCGAACCGGGAATCCCAAGAGATGAGAGGCGAACCTGCTAACCGCTAAGCCACCGTGCCACCCTCCAGCTTTATATGTCAATTTAAATCATTTTAAACTAAACATTGTGTTCACAGCGATAGATTGACACCCTGTCCTGGGGGTATCTGCCCAACACCTGAACGTTCTCCCCTGTATGGGCATGGGTAGATGCCCCTATTGGAGGATTAAGCGAAAGATGTTAAATACAGATGCAGAAATCTGAAAAAGAAAAAATAATAAATGTTTTATAAAGGGTCGTGCCCATGCAGGGGAGAACACTTCCAGACCCAAGACAGGGCACCATCGCTGGGCACACACACTATATGGTGCAGTTTAGAGAAATTTTATCTTGAATCCATGTTTGTGGACTGTGGGTGAAAACTGGAGAACCTAAAGGAAACCCACGCTGACACAGAGAACATGGAAACTCCCCAGCGCTGAGAGGTGAACCTGTTAACCACTATGCCACCGTGCCACCCTATTTTAAGCAAACAGTTTTTATTTTTATTCAAATCATCCTGTATTAAATGTCTCACTCTATATTTTGCAGTGCGTTTGATCATCCAATGTAACGTTAACACAAAATACACATTAACATGTACATAAGAGTCTTATTGTGGTCTAATTTATGCTAATACCAAAAAGGAAGCTCTATGTTGGTGGTTATATATCTTGACAAAAAAAAAGGCCAAAAACAGGCTCAGAATGCTGTGATGTGCTATTTTACACATTTTGAGGTGTGCCATAAAATACCATTAATTATACCATAAAATACAGACGAGGACATGGATGACTAGCTGGTCGGAAGTTATGACGCGGTGTAAAAGGACAAATAAGAAAACCTGACCCGGGTTTTATTTCTTGAACCGCAGTACAGAGTCCGTTCAGCAAACTGAATCAAACAGTCTTTGAACAGCAAATAGTTTATATGTTTGTTAAATACCCTTAGATGTGTGTAACACGCGTTAACAGCCAAGAAGGTGATCGAGCCAATCATATTTAAACACCAGGGTTTTATTCATCCATCAATCCATCCATTATCTTCCGCTTTATCCTCTATTAGGGTCATGAGGGGGCGGGGCCATGCCCATCCAAGAGAGACCGTTTCAGGAGCTGGGCAGATACACCCAGGACAGGGTGCCAATCTATCTCTGGACACACACACACACACACACACTCTATATAATGGGGCAATTTGGAGAATTCAATTGACCTTGATCCATGTTTTTTGACTGTGGGAGGAAACCGGAGAACCCGGAGGAAACCCACGCGGACACGGGGAGAACATGGAAACTCCACCCAGCTTGGGATTCGAACCGGGAATCCCTAGCGCTGAGAGGAGAACATGCTAACCACTAAGCCACCGTGCCGCACTGGTTTTATTCATAAAGATTCTAAAAATGTATTCAGAGAGCTCCTGAATTATATAAAAAGTCTAGCTAGAAATTCTAGCTTGTGAGAGATTTTATGACAGATCTCTGAACTGTGAGCTTTTATTATTTCTTTAGAGAAATAATAAAAGAAAAATACAAAGTACAGTATTGGTCAAAAGGATGCCCCTTCTTGCTTCATTCTCTATTTCCTGCTCTTATCATATAGATGGACTTTGTAGTTCTACAATTCCAGACTGTAGTCCATCTGTGTTCTTTGTTGTTGTTAGTCCCTGTTGGTTCTCTGTTCTCTGTTGGTCAGCAGCATCACAGAACAGGTATCATTTGGGTGGTGGATTGTTTCTTGTCAGTTCTGCAGTGACACTGATGTGGTGAGGGGGTTTTAGTGCAGCATGAATCTGCTGCTGTAGTTTCATTTCTCCACCTCAGTGACACTGCTGGGATAGGAATAAAGCCCCCACCCAATGACCCTTGCTCTGTGGAGCTACTATTGGGGTTCTGAGCATTAGAACAGAGTAAAGGAAACGTACGCAGTATGTACTGTAGAACACAAACAGATGAACTACAGTCTGGAATTGTAGAACTACAAAGTCCATCTTTACAGAAAGTGGAACTGAGAACATGGACCCTAAGAGGAGCAGAATGGGGGCGTGGCCAAACTTTTGACTGCTACTGTATATGAGACCTATATTGTATATGATATTTTAATTTGCTGTGGTGGTTTTCTTGTCTGTTTAAGTTGTCAGGTTTATTTTGTTTCGAACAAACATGAGATCAGGTATTAAAAAAGCCAGGTACATGAAAGCCTAAACAGAGCTGGGTTCCCCTTTAGCTCCGTCCGGAAGCATAAATCTATTCTCAGAGGGAACGTGGCCCGAGTGTTACAGCTCAAGCCTAGAGGCAGGTTTTAGAGACGGACGATGTTTAACATCCTCAGACACACTGCCATGAGCTTAACTGAGCTGCAGGAAACACGGATTGTTCAAAGCAAAAATGAAGTGTTTGTAACTCAATAACCACTATATTAAAAAAACATTTTATTTAAATGGAAAATGGGGAAATATCAGGTTCTCTTTATCATCTTTCTATTTGGCATTTCATAAACTTCAGTAAAAATCAAACTGACCTAAAATAATAATTTAATAAGGTCTTGTTTTAGCCATTAACACTAACTCAAACATTTAATCCCCCCAATTTTTAGATTTTGATAGTTTAGGCTTTTAACCACCGAGTTACCACACCCTGCGATGTCTTCAATCAGACATCAACACTTACAGTTTTCATTTAACCTCTTCTGCGTCTCTTCTGCGCAGGTGTAAAAAAAAAAAAATCCCATCCATCCATTATTTTTCGCCTTATCCTCTATTAGGGTCGCGGGGGGGTTCCCCATGCCTTATCCAAGGGAGAAGGTCTCGGGTGCTGGGCAGATACACCCAGGACAGGGCGCCAATCCATCGCTGGGCACACTCACTCACTCACTCACTCACTCACTCACACAAACACACTCTATATGGGGCAATTTGGAGAATTCAATCGATTTGATCCATGTTTTTGGACTGTGGGAGGAAACCAGAGAACCCTGAGGAAACCCACACGGACACGGGGAGAACATGGAAATGCCACCCAGATTGGGATTCGAACTGGGAATCCCTAGCGCTGAGAGGAGAACATGCTAACCACTAAACCACCGTGCTACCCATTTGAAATTTAAATGTTTATTTTTATGTACTTCTATTGTATCTATTGACTGAATGCTTAATCGATATGCTAAGGTTAGCAATAAAGTAAATTATGTCTTCATAATTTATTAATTTTAAAAAACACTTATGCTCTGTATCTTATGGCTTATTGGTTGCTGTCTGCCTCGTGTTGGTGAGTTTGTAACGTGTTTGAGCTGCCTTGTGGCATTTCTCTATTTTAAAAGCGCTTTAACTTTAATTACAGTTCTATTGAACTGAATGATCTTGGGTTTGCATTCCATTTTACTCATACTCATTATTACATCCCCAGAATTGCTGACTTTATAATAAATATTTAATACAACCTTCTCCAGCAATAAGCTCCTCCACTGTCCCTGCATCGCTCGTCCTCCATCAACTGGCCTGCTATCTTTTTATATGATCTCCTCCTCTGCCCAGCATGTTAATTATCTCTGCGTACAACCTCCTCCAGCAGACTGCCGTCTCACCACACCCAGTACATCCTCCTCCATTAGCCTGCGCTCATACTCCCTCCTAATACAACCTCATTGTCATTTTATTCAACCTTCTTTTATTTTATCTCTTTGTACTGCGTCCTCCACCAAACCTGCTACTTTCATGTGTCCTTGGTGGATTAAAACACTGTACGTTCCTCAAAGCGGCAAATTCTTTCTTTAGATAAATGTCTCAACAAGCAGCCTCATGTTAGGAGCTTTAATTTAAATCGAGCTTCAGACTTAAAATGTTATGAAGCAAATATTCCAGTTTAATAAAAACACATACACAACATTAAAATAAGAGTATTGCTGTGCACGGTGGCTTAGTGGTTAACATGTTTGCCTCTCAGCGCTGGGGATCCAGGTTCGAATCCTAATCTGGGTGCGGTTTCCATATTTGTCCCATGTCCACGTTGGTTTCCTCCTGGTTTTCTGGAGTTCTCCTGGTCTCCTCCTGCAATCCAAAAACATGGATTCAAGTTAAATTGGTTGTTCTAATTTACTGTACTGTGTATTGTCCTGGGCGGCACGGTGGTTTAGTGGTTAGCACGTTCGCCTCTCAGGGCTAGGGATTCCCGGTTCGAATCCCCATCTGGGTGAAGTTTCCATGTTCTCCCCGTGTCCATGTGCGTTTCCTCCGGGTTCTCCGGTTTCCTCCCACAGTCCAAAAACATGGATCAAGTCAATTGAGTTCTCCAAAATTGCCCCATGTAGAGTGTGTCTGTGTGAGTGAGTGTGTGCCCAGTGATAGGTTGGCGCCCTGTCCTGGGTCTATCTGCCCGGCGCCAGAGACGTTCTCCCCTGGAGGGGCTCATAGAGGATAAAGCGGAAGAGAATGAATGAATGAATGTATTGTCCTGTATTTATTGTGATCTGAGGGCGTAGTAGCTCAGTGATTAGGGCATTGGGCTATCAAGATGAAGGTTACCATTGTGGGTCCTTATGCAAGACCCTTAACCCTCATTGCTCCAGGGATGTTGTGATTAACCCTGTGCTCACCTTGTAAGTTGCTTTGGATAAAAGCATCCAATAAATGACCAAATGTTATGTAAATCTTTGTGTTTGCACATGTGCACTTTATGTTGGTTGTGTAGTAATGTGTAGCACCTTGTTCCTGGGGAACGCTGTCTCATTTCACATATACTGTACTGTACTTTATATTGTGGAATGACAGATACTCGAGTACTTGAATAAATTGCCCCTATATAGTTGTCAATAAGTGTGTGCCTAATGATGGATTGGTGCCCTGTCCTGGTTATATCTGCCCAGAGCTTCCTGATCCTTGTCCCTAGTATAGCTACCATATGAGAGGATATGGTAGCTCAGCGGTTAGGGTGTTGGGCTATCAATCTGAAGGTTGTGGGTTTAAATCCCAGGTCCAGTGAAGTTACCAATGTGGCTCCTTGAGCGAAACCCTTAACCCTCATTGCTCAATGGGGTGCTGTACCAACCCTGTGCTCTGACCCCAACCAAGTTTGGATCGTTGTAAGCCACTTTGGATTAAAGCCTCGCTTCAAAACGACCAAGTTTAGTATAGGATCAAACGAAAGATGACGAGAGTGTGAGCCTGACTGTGGTTTAATTTAATCAGACACCTCCAGTCTGAGGTTAACACGTCTGTCCTTTGGTTGGATTTCCCCTAAATCAGTGATTCTCAATTATTTTCTGTTAAGCCTCCCCTGTGAAAACTTTTTGCGTGCCTAATGTCTCTAACACGCCCGTTCTGCAGCGCACAGCTTTTCTGATGTAGTTTTCATAATGCGGGATGGTCGGTGGCTCTACGCGTCACGTTTTCGATTAAAAACTCAAGCGGTTATCAGCGTGATTGGTGATTATCAGCGTGATTGGGGTGTAATGTCTTTAAGTGATGCCTTCATGTATTTGACTTCACGCTGTCCGCTGCCAACATTTAAAGACACAGAAGACACGCCGGTCTTTCTTCGTCTCCCACCTTAGTTACGTGAAGCCTTCCTCTCCGCCATCCCTGTTAAATATTTTTCCGTGTTGTCTCTTGAGGGTTTGTTCAGTACACTTAATATCACTTGCTCTGTGTTATCTTATGTGCCCCCCCCAGGCACCGCACTGTGCCCCCCCCAGGGGGGCGCGCCCCACTATTTGAGAAGCACTGCCCTAAATACATCAAACATTGCTGTATACGTTCTGTTTGCTCATGACAGGTGCACAAGAAGGACAAGAAGTACAAGTGCATGGTGTGTAAGAAGATCTTCATGCTGGCAGCGAGCGTGGGAATCCGTCACGGCTCCCGACGCTACGGCGTGTGCGTGGACTGTGCCGACTCCCACCAGGCAGCGCAGGAAGGGTTCGAAGCCATGCAGGATCTGGAGTTCAGCCGCGACGAAGACTTCGAAGAGAACATCGAAGCAGACGATGACATGGGCGAAGAGAGAGACGCCGAGGAGCCCACCGACCACGACCAATCCAACTACGAGGGTGACACAGGTGCCATCCCGGAGGACTAAACTCAATGCAACTCATAAACAAACAAAAATAAAGAAAAAAAATAGCTGGGAAACAATCAATAACTCCAAAGTGCTATCAAACCTCACAGGTTGCACAGTAGTGTGTATGTCAAAGAGAATAAAAAGCTTTGGTAGATAGGGACTCCAAGATGTAAAGATTAAATGTGTAACTGAGAGTCAAGGCCTGCTGCCTGTTAGAGAAAATGATCTTTATAAAAATCAGGTTTTTCAGTGATGTATTTTTGTTTCCTCTTCTTTACTAGGGTCTGATGGTGTACAGTGTTTTAAGTTACGATAGGCCAATCATGTTAAAACTATTAATTATTTAATTTATGAAGAATTTTAATATGGTCTTCTTTAAATGCTATCATTTGTGTCTCTTGTTTCCTTCTTTCTTGTTTAATGAGAGTAATTCCATTTTAGGCTGCGCTTCCTGGCAAAAGTCTGAACGTCCTCGGCTCGGAACGCCGTCGCAACTTTTAAAGACGGAGCGTCCGAGATCTTGCCTACGGGAAGAATTCTGTTTCCTTTTGGAATAGTGTAGATATATTTAGTTGTCATGGAAAGTCTAAGAGCTATATTTCCTTTTCTTTTTTTTTCTTTTTTTTCTTCTGCACAAATCTTGGAACCAAAAATCTGTTTTGTGACTCTAATTGACCACAGCCATATTTATAAATAAGTTATATTGGGGCTGTGCCATTGTGCCAAGCAGAACGCACACCAAGATTTGACTTTGGCAGGACAAGAACTACTGAGAGTAATGCTGAGAGTAAACATAAAGCAGAGAAAAAGCTTAAAAAAAAGTATAAGGGGAATATATTATTGCTAGCTTTATATGAATCACAGCGTCACCGTAACACTTTATAGAGCATTTTGACATTCACTTAAAGCTTGAATTTTGCCAAATGACAAACGTTTGGTGCTGTAATGCTTGTTTTTGAAATACTGGACCTAAAAGCTGTATATGATATTAATCGTAAAGCCTACTCAACTCAGATATTCTAATCAGCTCTATATGTAACACTGTTGTGCTAAAGAGCCGATCAGGTATGCTTTGCCATTGTTTAATGCACACACACACACACACACACACACACGTATACCATTTTCTTATGTTCTTTTGATGGACCGGCAGTACACGTTACGATGACTTAAAGTTTTGGACCTTCCTGAATAAGTGTGAGGTACTGATTACACTGATAATCACTTGAACAACATGCGTAGGTCATTTTAAAGTAAGGCGATTGGACGAGGCGGATGAAGTTGGCTTTTGACTTCATTTAAGTGCGGAGAAAAGAATTGCAATCATTTTTATTTGACACAACGTGGTGTTTATCTGCTGAGTTTGGGAAAAAAATAAAACGAGAAAGCAAAAACATTTTGGTCATGGTAATATAAAGCGGAGCTCTACGGAGAGCCATAGTCACGCACTTACTACTTTACATCTTTACATTCGTTCTTTTATCTTATTTCCCCAAAGCCGGTCTGGATGGAAATAAACGAAATAAAATGTTTAGTCTACATGAAACTTTTTTTTTTTTTTTTTTTTTAACATTTCATTATTTAATATATATATATATTGATTCCGAAATGCAATCAAGACTGTTAATTTCTATTTGTCCTACCAAAATCATTTGAATTATTGTTGAATTAATGTGTGAGAAAGCCAGGTAACCTGTTTAGTGTACATTCTCGCTTTGTGTGTATGTACTCGTCAGATTTACATGTTTTCTGAAATCATTCACTTTACCTTAGATGCATATATTGTTCTGTTTGGTTTTTTTTTCTCAATTGTTGTTTTTTTATTTTAAGGAGCAGATTTTATAAGAAATTATGTGGATTGAAGCCTAGAAGCAGTGGTTTCAGGTCATATGCAGTGAATATATTGAAGTGCTCTAATGATGCAGAGTATGTCTATCTCTCCCTTTACTCCAGATGAAAGTGTATTTTAAATGATATACAGAAGATATTCATCCTGTTTGTATTATTTACCTTCAGTCACTCTGGGGTGTGTGTGTGTGTGT
>JAFMOD010000936.1:159384-173318 GCA_019802435.1 Corydoras maculifer
ACAAATTATTATATGAGCACATACAGTGATGTACATGAGGAATGGTTTTGTTTGTGTGTATACAGTGAAGCCTAAAATGATGTATACCCCTAACAAATTTTGACTTAAAGCAAGTTATTATTATTATTATTTTTTTATTTTAGTATTTATTAATTTACATTTTTTTTACACCATAAATAACACGGGCATCTCCCAAAAGATCTACATGAAGCATCCATATGAAAAAATGATATTTATTATTTTTTTTATTTACTTTTGAGTAATAATATAATTCATTATAATGAAATATACAATATAATTTATCAAAATTATTCATACCCTTCACAATAATCAATAGAAAAGCCTTTAAAAGGGTTTAAAAGTAATACTTTTGCAGTTATATTAAATTTTGTCATGAATATATAGTATAAATACTTCTTTGAACTAAGCTGCCACAGTGGTGCAATAGTTGGCACTTCTGCCTTACAGCAAGAGGGTCCTGGGTTGGGACCTCAGTTACTGGTTGGGTTCAACAAAGGTTGATTCCATTTGGAGTCTGCATGTCCTTCATGTGCCTGAGCTGAGCGGGTTTAATCTGGGTACTATGGTTGTCTCCTACAATCCAAAGACATGCTGATGGGGACAAGAAAAACTAAATTGTCCCTATGGCTGTGTAGTTTGTAATTGTTTCTGTCTCGACTTGTAACTAAATAAACTGAACTAAATCTATGTTTGTTCTAGATTTACTAGCTTTACACTCTGTGTGTGTATGGGTGTATGTGTGTGTGTGTGTTTATTTGTGGTGAGTGTCAGTGTCATCAGTAAGATGTCCAGAGGGAGTCTGGTTGACATTAATCTTGAGGATTTGGGGAAATGAATCCTGCAGTTTCACTTCAGTTTGTACACTGCAAAAAAATGAAACCTTAACGAGTCACACAGTTATTAAATGTGGAACAAATCTATGTAAAAACATAGACTGTATGTACGATAAATAATCTAGTTTTTAGAAACCTTTTCTTATTAAAAAAAATCTTAACACAATCAATTTAATTATAGTTAATTCACTATACTGGCAGACAATTTAACTTGATTTGTGTTTATTTCTTAGAACTTGATCATTGCAGTGTATCTCCTTCTTTCCTCTCTTTTTCAATCACTCTGTTTCACCAAGGGGCATTTTTAGGGTTTGGAAACATCAGGGGCTTTAGCCCAGATCCCTTATTCCCCCTCTGTCCTTTTTAAAAAGTGCCCTTACATGAGTGTATTTATCCATTTTTATACTGTTGTTACATTCATTTTGTTTGATAATTTATTAGTTATTTTGGACAAAATTAAATAACATTAAATATGTCTGGGCGGCACGGTAGCTTAGTGGTTAGCGCGTTCGCCTCTCAGCGCTAGGGATTCCTGGTTCGTATCCCCACCTGGGTGGAGTTTCCATGTTCTCCCCGTGTCCGCGTGGGTTTCCTCCCACAGTCCAAAAACATGGATCAAGTCAATTGAGTTCTTCAAATTGTTTGTGTGAGTGAGTGTGTGCCCAGCGATGGATTGGCGCCCTGTCCTGGGTGTATCTGCCCAGTGCCCAGTTCTCCATTGGATGGGCATGGGGAACCCCACCGCGACCCTAATAAAGGATAAAGCGGATGATAATGAATGAATAATGAATGAATAAATATTACTGTCAGCAGTGGATAGCACATTCAATTATGGTGTTTGCTGAAATTTTTGAATAAACAAACCTGAGTTTCGGCAGAAAAGCATGAATCCGTTTTACGAGTCCGTCGCAGATGCAGTTTTAACGAGGTTTTGCTTCGAAATACCGTAACTTTGAGACAGTTTGCGTGCTTCAGAAAAAATTATGACGGTTTATAAAAGCTGAGAAGCTGCTCTTTACAGCCAACATACAGTTATTACGGTAACTTTACTCCCGATACTGTCTTCCTTACACACACAGAGCTTGGAAGCACAAACAGCTGACGGTGACTCCATCGTTCTGCTATTGGAGGAGAGGCTGCAGAGAAAGCTGATTTCATTTGATCCAGGGCTACTGACAAAACATCCCGGGCTATAGCCGAGGTCTAACAACGCCCCTGGTTTCACCTTCATGTGTATTCATTGTTCTTGATGCCCATGCAACATCCATGTTTCGCAGCCTCTAACTCGATGGAAACTGGGATAGGCTCTAGCACCCACACAACCCTGGCTCATCTCCCATTCCATTATATGAACATGTTCATAATATGCCTTTGACTGGAAAGTAGGCGTTAACATCACGATTGTGGGTAAAAAATGTTAAAGGTCATTTATTGCTTATAACACAGCATGATGTTTTGTGTTAATCATCTTCCTAACATGGGCAGCACGTTTAGTGGCTTAGTGTTTAGCATGTTCTCCTCTCAGCGCTAGGGATTCCCGGTTCGAATCCCAATCTGGGTGGAGTTTCCATGTTCTCCTCGTGTCCGTGTGGGTTTCCTCCGGGTTCTCCGGTTTCCTCCCACAGTCCAAAAACATGGATCAAGGTCAATTGAACTTTCCAAATTGCCCCATATAGAGTGCGTTTGTGTGAGTGAGTGTGTGCCCAGTGATAGATTGGCGCCCTGTCTTTGGTATATCTGCCCAGTCCCCGAAACGTTCTCCCCTGGATGGCATGAGGAACCCCCCCGTGCCCTATTAGAGGATGAAGCTAAAGATAATAATCTTCCTAACATTTTTATTTGGAGTTTTACTGCTTTTATTAAAGAGCACTGTAAATAAAAAATGACATAATCATAACAGGTGTAGTAGGCTTTCCTAGATTCTAAGCTGGGTAAGGTTTGGGTAATGTAGACCTTTGTCTACGTGTATGTAGTTGTAGGTAATTGCCTCTCAGCGCTAGGGATCCAGGTTTCAATCCCGATCTGGATGGAGTTTTAATTTGCGGGTTCTCCAGTTTTCTCTCAGTGTCCAATAACAAGGATTCAAGGTGAAGTGGCTGCTCTAAATTGTCCCTTTATACTGTGAGTGTGTGTTCAGCGATGTTTTGATGCTCTGTCATAACTGTTCTCCTCTGGAGGGGAAACCCTCCCTCTCACCCACAACCACAGTATCGGATTAAATGGACGGATTAAATTTTTTTTATTTTATTTTTTTTCCACAATTTGGGAAATACATTGTTCATGCATTAATTATATGATCTGCAAAAGTGGAAGGTAATTAATGCCTGGGTTGTAAAATGATGCCTTTGTGTTTAAAAGTGACCAATAAGGAAGGTGAAAAGCAGCCCCTGCTTTATAAGGGATATGTTTCGCGGTACACACTATAAAAACCTTCGCCTTTCACAAGGTGCAAGACTAAATGGCTCTCTTTACTCAGCACTGCCAATGGCAGCGGCGGCTAAATAGGCTGTTTACGATTGGCCTGGCAGAAAGGCAACATAAATAATCGTCCATCACATTTTTATCAGAGAGAAAGGTCCCTGTTTGAGGGGCACTGTCTCCCTTGCCAGTGGCTCCTCGGTGCCAGCTGTCTTGGCTAAACAGCAGTGCGGTTTTCCCAAGCTCCGGCCTGTGGGAAAATCCACTTTGGCCAATAATTGATTCCGCCCTGCCAGCTCCATTAGTGCAGAGCACAGTCAACCAGCCAGTGATCTGCAGACAGGCTGCGAGTGAAAGAAATGAGCAAACGCCCTCCGCTCATTCCTCATTCTCATATCTCTCTCTCACTCTCTCTCTCACCCCCTAGCTGTGGACTGAACGCACGTCTTGTAAAGTTGACCCTCGCCCCAATTAGCGCCTGTGCGAAACAGACCACCCCCTGTCTGCAGGCTCGGCCACCTGACCTAGCATGTGCAGCTCCATTCATAGACATTGGGTTGCCTCCCGATGCCAACTCAGCATACGCACATACATCGCATAGCCGGCTCGCACGGCCTGACCGAAAGATAAATGTATGTGCATGTGGACATGCGTATGAGCGCAGGCACACCCACACAGGTGTCTATGCACACAGCTACACACACACACATACACTAAGAAACCATACACATCCCTGAACAATGATGCACTGTCACCCATGCATTCAAATTCAGAAGGTGGCCCCTTTAGACACTTGCTGACGCACCCACTATTCTGCACTCACATGAATAAGCACTCATTCGCTTCCCGGCTTGGCTGTCTCCTCACAGCACGTTTTTGTCAGGCAGGGCACATAACATGGAAGTGTATGCTTGCAATGACACACAGCTTCCAGGCTCTTTTCAAAGTTCCTCAAAGCGTGGCATCAGTTTCCCATCAGTATCAAGCGCCATGCTTTCTGCTGTGGATCGTTAGACTATATTATCACCAGTTTTTATTTATTTAAAGGACAGTTTCAAAAAGATAAGATAATATAAACCTTTATTTGTCCCACAATAGGGAAATTCACATTCTCAGCAGCAGATACATTAAAAGAAGGGTAGAAAAAGGTATCCAGTCATTAGAAGAGATTTAAACCAAAAAAATGAGCTATTTTGCTCACAGTACTTGCACACAGAGGAATCAGTCCTCCAAATTTAACCCATCGATGCAGCCAAACACGCGCGCAGACACACACACACACACACACACACACACTAAGTAAAGTGAGCACACGTGGCCGGAGTGGTGGGCATTGCTGTATACATCGCCCAGGGAGCAATAGGGGTTAGGTGCCTTGCTCAAGGGCACTTCAGCCATAGTGCTTTGTGTGAGCGGAAATTGAACCAAGTACATTCAGGTTGGAAGGCTCTTTAAAGTTCCTTAACCACAAGCCTACGATTGCCCCACAGTTTAACACCCAAGTAACAGTTTTTTTCTCATCAGGTTTATGTCCATGGTAGGGTCAAATAGATGCTTAAAGATGCAGCTGATTTCGTATCGCCAACCAGTATGTCTCAAGGAGTATGGGAGGAGTCAACCCACACAAGCAGACACCATACAAAGGAGACTTTTGTCCATTCCACAGGGAAATCAAACCTATGCCCTGCCTACTGTGACTGCTGAACACTGCGCCACCCTTGTGTGATTAATAACATGATAGTGCATTGCATTGTACCTGGGAAAGTTCCTCGGTAGCTACACTCGTATCTCTGGTGTATTTGAACGGGAACACTACTGTAAGGAGGGGTGGGCATGAGTGAGGCCTGGAGACAGGATTGCTCCCGATAGGAACATTCATTCATTCATTATCTTCTGGTTTATCCTGTACTAGGGTCATGGGGAGTTCAACATGCTCATCCAGGGAAGAATGTTTCGGCTGCTGGGCAGATACACCCAGGACAGGGTGCCAATCCACTGCTGGGCACACTCACTCACACAGACGCACACAAACACACCCTATATGGGGCAATTTAGAGCACATAATTTACCTTAAATTCATATTTTTTTGTATGTTGGAGAAAACTGGAGAACCTGGAGGAAACCCACACTGACACAGGGAGAACGGGAAACTCTGCCCAGATTGGGATTCAAACCTAAATGCCCAGCGCTGAGATGCTTTAATACAAAGTATTTAAAGTCACATTTAACATACGGCTGGAATGGCATGGGGTCGCTTGCCAAAATCCCGCTCCCGTCGAGTCCATGGTAATTTTCTCTTCCTACGGCATGTGATGTCACGGCTTATAGAGCTGCACACGTCACCAAGCCGAGCCGGATCAGGTGCGCTAATCAATCTCCTCGATCAAACCATCGGCTCCACCTCCGATCCCCCACCCCCCAGCGCCTCCATACCACTGTACCTACATAAGACACTGGATTAACTCTATGTTAGGTGTGATGGATGTAACACATTAAGAAGTAATGCCAGGGTTTTTAATGCAAGTAATGCCAGTGTTTTTTATTATTATTATTATTATTTTATAACTAGGCAGCACGGTGGCTTAGTGTTTAGCACGTTCGCCTCTCAGCACTAGGGATTCCCGGTTCGAATCCCCATCTGGGTGGAGTTTCCATGTTCTCCCCGTGTCTGCGCGGGTTCTCCAGTTTCCTCCCACAGTCCAAAAACATGGATGAAGTCAATGGAGTTCTCCAAATTGCCCCATATAGAGTGTGTATGCGTGCGTGTCTGTGAGTGAGCGAGTGTGTGCCCAGCGATAGATTGGTGTCCTGTCCTGGGTGTATCTGCCCAGCGCCCGAACGTTCTTCCCTGGATGGGCATGGGGAACCCCCCCCCCCCCATGACCCTAATATAGAATAAAATAAAGTGGAAGATAATGAATGAATGACTGAATTAATTTTATAACTATGGTGCTTGTAAGCACTGACCACTTTTTGTAGTCAAGCCGAGATCAAGAGTGTTCTTATAATAGTGCTCGTTTCTTTAGAACTGAAAAAAGTGTGGGGGAGGGGCAGTTGGTCTAAAATTTCTCTGGTCTAAAGCAAAGACAAAAAGCAAGATGTATTTTAATGTTAATTAGTATTATATTTTAGGTTAATACTGAATGTATGTACTGAACACAATACTTCACGTTATGCTTAGTGTTGCTGATGACATCTGAGGGGAGCTGTAAACCTGTCTGGATGTGGGTTCCTGACAGACAACATGATAGTCATTTGACCCCACGTTGACAGCAGTGTAATTAGGGTAATTACAGTCCGTTAAGCCGTGTCCCATACCTCCCCCGCACTGAGCCTGATGTTGCCTCATTAGTTTTCTATGAAATATTAACAGCAGTCAGCTGCACACATGGGTCAGGGACGGGATGGGGTTCAAGACCCCCTGCCTGCTCCTGTCCTTCTTCACCACATGGCAGATAAAAGGTAAAGGCCTGCTTCATCCAATTAGCAAACATTACCAAAACCCCCATGCTCTCATTCTCTGCTTGTGCATCTGTGTATTTCTTCTGGGCTAAAGGTGAACTGGGTGGTGACTGGGGGGAGGGGGGGGTCCTGGGGTGCTTTTACCAATATGTCTGTATCGTTTTTTAAAAGCCGTGGCTATTGAGGCGGCTCAGCGATACTAAGTCAGGTGGTCTGTATAAAGATAGCACTGCGGCAGCTTATTTAAGCCTCATTTCTAAAGAGGTTGAGAGACTTTTTAATTTCATATAATATTTATACAAAAGGTAAGATTTTTGTGGCTTAAACCTAATTCTGTTTGTGAGAATTCAAGCTAAATAAGACTCATATTATTTTAGTACCAATGCTTTCAAAAGTGTACAGTTGTGGAATAATATATAGGGTCATTAGGATCTAATTCCTAATTGGGGTCACATTTGTGGCATAGCAGCTCAGTGGGTTATTGGTAGGGTGTGGGACTATCAGTCTGAAGGTTGCGGGTTCAAATTCTGAGTCTACTGAAGTTACCAGTGTTGGCCCTCGAGCAATGCCCTTAACACTCATTGATCCTGTATCATGTATCACGGCTGACCCTGCACTCTAACCATTAAGTTGGGATACTTGTAAGTCACTTTGGATAAAAGCGTTTGCTAAAAGGACCAAATGTAAAGTGTAACGGAACATCCACTACAGGTTTAGTCTGTTTAGTCTTTAGAATGGTCTGTCAGTGTCTCATAGTCTCTCAGGATTACAGAGAATTTAGGTTTTTCACTGTAATGGTTCGTAATATCCATGAGTTAAAACCATGGGTGAAGATCACTCCATGTGACATCAACTACAAAGGCAGTATTACTGAGTCACATGGGACTGAGAGTGCTTTTGGAATTCATTGTAACGTAACACTGTGCCACAGTGATGTGTGTTTTATGTTCAAAAATCAGTCGGGACAGCGGAGTTCAAGTTTAATGTGGTGTATTAGTACTAAAATACAGATAGAAACAGGTTGTAATCGCCTCAATTTCCATAGTATTGGTTTATGTATGGCGACACGGTGGTTTAGTGGTTAGCACGTTCGCCTCTTAGCGCTAGGGATTCCCGGTTCGAATCGCCATCTGGGTGCAGTTTCCATGTTCTCCCCATGTCCACGTGGGTTTCCTCCGGGTTCTCCGGTTTCCTCCCACAGTCCAAAAACATGGATCAAGTGTGTATGTGAGTGTGTGCCCAGCGATAGATTGGCGCCCTGTCCTGGGTGCATCTGCCCAGCACTCAAAACGTTCTCAACCTGGATGGGCATGGGGAACCTAATATAGGATAAAGCGGAAGATAATGAATGAATGAATGGTTTAAATATCCCCATTTGGGTGTAGACTTATTCTTTTTGTGCAGTTCCCCTCATATTCTGACTCCAGTTCTTAGGCTATGATTTTGTTTGTGGTTAATGAAAAACATATATTTATTTTTAAGAAGATAACCTTGTGCTACGATCTGCAGTTGCTGTTTGTGGTTGACATACAGACTGTCGTTCGATACATCTGGTACATGCTTCACATGATTAGCTTAATAAGTTCACGAATTCTGCTATATATTTTCCAACAAAAGCCATATTTAAATTTTGTTTCCTGGACTAATGAGTCCAAGTTTGACTTGTTTTAGGGAACAAAGAACAAACATTTTCAGTTTGGTCATAAAAATGTATGTCGTAGGATTGTGGTTAAAGAACCAGCCTTGTGGCCTGAATGTCCCTGGTTTAATTCTCGGTCCCACCAAATACAACTGTTGAAGTGCCCTTGAACAAGGCATCTAACCCCAATTGATCACTGAACGTCAGGTGCAGAGCTACCCATTGCTCCAGGCACGTGTGCTCACTTCATTCAGTTTGTGTATGTGTGTGTGTTTCACTGCGAATGGGTTAAATGTGGAGGACGCACTGAATCTGTACCAATGGAGGAATCCGAATCTGTACCCATTTCTTTAGTGATATTTAATCCTTTATGGATCCCTCCTCCCACTGCCCTGCCCTGCGATCATGTGCTACCTCTATCAGCCATGCAACACCAACAGCGTCTTTTCATCAACTCAGAAACAGGGTTCCACGAGTCAGCGAATGTGCAGGTAAGGTTGGCACTTTGGCTTCCGGTTCCCCACCTCACACCTTAAGTGCTGACACTTAAAGAACAGGCAGCTAAAAAATCCCTAACCAAGTATTCAAGTATTTTATTTGTTAATCCACAATATAAAGTACAGTACAGTATATGTGGAACCAGACAGTGTTCCCCAGGAACAAGGTGCTACATATAAAAGCCACTACACAACCATCATAAAGTCAAAGTCAAAGTAGGCTTTATTGTCAATTCCTTCACATGTTCTATACATACAAAGTAATCGAAATTACGTTCCTCGCTGTCCCACGATTACAGACATTTATGACATTGGCCTCCTAGTGATGTGTGAGCCTCATGTTGCAGGAAGAAAAAGGTCCTTGATTTAAAAAATTCTTAAGAGTTTATAATCGTGGACGACCAACTGGGTCTATAAAGCACTCGGAGCCAGAGTCGCTGCTGAAGACGTTAATTTGGTTATCCTGCCTTTAAATAGTTGTGTGTGTTTATGGCACTGTGTAAATGTGTAAGGGTGATGGGTCAACGATTTTGCTGTCTTTCTGTAAGCAGCTGAGGGCTCAGCTTCGGTCCTATCGCTTCTGCAGTGTGCTGCAGTGTAGCTGATCTGAAGCAGGGGGTACACAGCCGGCACACACACACGCACACACGCACACACACACACACACACGCACTGCTGTCATCCCACTGACATGGGAACCACCAGGCCTGGGCTTGATCACGCTCTCTGAGGTCCCAGATACCACACATTCCTCTACCCAGGCATCTGTGAGAACGGCATGCTGCTGAGAAAGAGGCAAAATGGGCAGCATGGTCCAGTACAGACAGTCACTCTTAAACAGAGGGACAGTGGACCCATACACGATCATCAGCTGCCAATAAGTTCCCACATGTTCTGACATCCAGCGCTCCTGTCTAAAGCTCTATTGTAGCCAGTCACCTTCGTGTGCACTTTTCATATACAGGAGTACAGACATCCCACAGATTGAAATCTAGCTTGCATTCGGGGTGGAGCCTGAACGCTAAAAAACACTTTTTTAGTTTAAAACTGAGCGGCTGATTGTTCCTGCAGGGATGAGTGGCTTGGATGAGGGCGGGGTGACAGCTGAGTCAAGCACTTTCCCATACTGTCGCGGGTCATATGATCAGGCCAGAGGTTAAAAAGCAGTTGTTTTGGCCACACAAGGACAGTCACTGTGCGGCAGGCAATTAACTGTACACGCCGTCAGTCTGCACAAGCTTTTCTTAATGACATGGCCATTTGCCAAACACTTGCAGGTGTGGGTGCGCTCTAAAATAACGCATGGGTTAGACCAGCATTTCTCAGATCTGCTTTTGGACACAATAGTCTGGAGCAGTGGGTCACCAGGGCCAGGGCTGGTTGATGGATAGGTTGTGGCTTGATAAAAAAATGATAAAGTAATCTATTTGGCCTACTGTACCTTCACACCGAGGAATGTGTCCTCCACGTTTACCCCATTTGTAAACACTTCACACGTGTCTGGAGTGGTTATTGGACCCACCTCCTCAGTTCTACCCTCACTGTCTGTTTTTTTTTAGCTTCACTGATCATATGGATGGTCTTCGTAGTTCTACAATTACAGAATGTAGTCCACCTGTTTCTTTACATTCTTTGTTAGTCCACGTTAGTACGTTCTTCGATTATCTGGACAGACCCCCCCCTTACACCCACACAAAGATCCACTATTATGAGTGGACCAGACACAGCAGTGCTGCTGGACAGGGAACAGTACATACAAGTGTCTGATCCACTAATGCCATCATCCACCACCCTAATGATGCCTGCTCTGTGGGGTCGTAATTATCAAAGAACAGATTAAAGTGGACTAACAGTTTGGAGTATGTAGAGAAACAGATGGACGACAAAATGATATTGTAGAGCTACAAAATCCATCCATATGGTAAGTGTAGGGACGATGAGCTGTATTTAATAAAATGGCCGGTGAGGGTATAGTTAACTGGTAAAATGATATTATTCATCCTCCGATTTACTTTCTGTCTCTAGCGTTTTGACAAGACCTATGAGCTGCTGCCATTTCTTTCTTCTCTATAAGCAGCGCAATAAATGCTTGGATCATTAAATAGTCTCGCTTACTAGATGTTTGATGTGGTATCAAACTTCCAAGCAATAAAACTCGCGTATAAAGATGTTCTCAGTTTGGTAAATCTAGTCCCGGTCGAATTTCACATGGACAACAGGTGGTTTTTGTGGAAATTCCTCCAAAGGTTGAAAACTGTCCAGAACTTTTGCTATGTTTGACTCCGTACAAGATCTTCTGTGTTTATTCAACGCCTGCTCCACAGATCCTACCTTCCCCTCGCCGACTTTCTTGGGAGAACTTCATCAGTCCCCCAGCCAAAAGATGACAAACGTGTCCAATTCAAGCAGTTCATAAGTTCTCTGACTCATCCAGACGATCCCCTGAGTGTTGGCTGAAAAGTGAAGTGATAGCATTAGAGAAATAAAGGCAAGGACCTGAGGTTTAGTGCAGCATCTCGGGTAAAGAGGGCAGGGCAGTCAGTTATTCTATACTTCCATTATTGTAAAGGAATAAGCAGTGATGGCGCAGTGATTATGGTATTGGATACAAAATCTTATTGTTGCTGCAGTAATTTATGGATCATTCTTTTTGTGTGTCGTTAAAGATTTAAAGTCTTCTATTTATTTGAAACTCAGAAAGTAAAAATTCTCTGTATGCAAGATTGTCCCCTGCCTCATGAGAATGCACAGTAGTGAATGTATGAAGTTCTCAGACTGTTCGTCTCCGAATGTAGAGTTCAAACTCTATATAAAATACTGTATCTAGAGAGATTCTTAATTGAAAAGTGTTTTAAATTCCCTGCTTTGTGATCTATAGCTCAATCTCATTATGCATCATATAAGAATAATCATATTCTTTCATATATATATATATATATATATATATATATATATATATATATATATATATATATATATATATATATATATATAACATAATACCACAATAATGAACTATACATATTAGACATGTCAATAAAATCGCAATATATATATATATATATTTTTTTCAAATAAGTTTTATTATTATTTTAAATAGAGTCCTGTACAGATTGGTGCATGAAGGACATCTACATAGAGTGGGGCAGAAATAGGGCAGTGATGATAGTGATGGATTAAAGCCACTCAGTTCATGGCCTATTTTCAGAGATCAGGAAAACAGTACCGCAACCTGAAAACAGCTTCTTTCCTCCTGTAGTCACGGTCCTAAATTAAGACACTTGACATGGTGAAAAAATCCAACACCTATAAGGACAGACAACTTATCTATATTACATTTGTACAATTATGTTTGTTTAATTATGCTATTATATACACACACACATAACCCCAATTGTTTGATGGGCGCCGAATACAGGGCAACCCACCGATCAATTGGGGTTAGGTGCCTTGCTGAAGAGCACTTCAGCCATGGTGCTTGTTAGGATCTGGAATCGAGCTCTGCAGCTCTGACCAGTGGTCTGATTTGAACATAAATTCACTCATCATTTAACACCAGGGAGTTTAACACGAGTGACCCTCTGTGTCACTTCATTAGCTCATTTCCTACCATAGATGATGTTAGTTCCTCTGCCTCTCAGGAAGAAAGTTCTGGGTTTGATTGCTCAAAGGCATACAAACTGGATATACTAAATTGCCCTGTCCTTTGCTTGTATTTACTCTAAAATTTTATTTTGTCATTATTTTAATCTTAGATTTTTAAGTTTAGTTTCTATATATATATATTTTAAGCTATTGTTTAATTTGTGCAATATCATAATATAAAAAGCTGCTGTGTGCCCTACATTTTCCTAATTTATCACTAAAGAATCTATCTAGCTACCTACCTATCTATCTATATACACACATCTATTTGCATGTGTCAGTGTGCTTATAGTGCTGGTCCCAAATCTGGATAAATGAGAACGTTGCATTAAAAAGATAAGAAAATGGTGTAAAATGTCAAATTACAGATGTGGACCACTCACGGAAATGCCCAAAAAAGATCTTCCGCTTGATCATATATTAGGGTCGCGGGGGAAGGGGGGGGGGGGTTGGGCAGATACACCCAGGATAGGGTGCCAATCTATCGCTGGGCACTCACTCACTCACACAGACACACTCTATATAGGGCAATTTTGAGAATTCAATTGACCTGATCCATGTTTTTGGACTGTGGGAGGACACCGGAGAACCCAGAGGAAACCCATGTGGACACGGGGAGAACATAGAAACTCTACCCAGATGGGGAGTCGAACCGGGAATCCCTAGTGCTGAGAGGCGAACGTGCTAACCACTAAGCCGTGCCGCCCCCAAAAAAGCTTAATTCAAGCATAGGCCCTTTTGTCTGCGTACATAAATATGAAACTGGACCGTTTCGTTACCGTGACCATTTTAAACTTCTATTGATCAAGAATTAAAATGATGCACAGTTGGATTTAATTTGTAATAAGCTGTAGCTTATTAATAGAAAAAACAACAGGGTCCAGCTTTTAGAAGTTTGACACACCACCGTTTCCCCTCTTTGGGAAACGGGACTAATGGCAACATCTTGTCATGAAAGTGTGTGTCTTGAAGTCGGGTTGTTATCCTTTGTTGTGGCGCTGCAGAATTTGTGGTGAGGCGATCGCAGAGATGCTAGACAGCAGGACTCTATGCTTTGTACATTCTTCTCAGTATTGGTCGTTCTCACACACATGGATACACACAGTCTTTCTACATCGTTCTATTTTTCTCTTTCTGGTGGTTGGGGTGTGGTCAGGAGGATTCTCTGAGCCCCTCTGCTCTGTCTCCTGCCCTGAGCCAGAAAGTCTGAACAAGTAAGGAACAGGCCAATTATGTTTGGTTTTCGCCTCTTTGTTCTTGGGGCACCATTTAAAACCAGAACCACCCCCCCCCCCCCCGCTTTGCTATGTTTTGTTTTCATTCCTCGTTTTACAAAGGGCAGTTTTCATTATGTGTCTCTGCCACATCAAACGCTGTGGCCTCTGACTCCCACTTTCTATGCAGCATACCATTATTTTA
>JAFMOD010000936.1:178894-219924 GCA_019802435.1 Corydoras maculifer
CCCCCCCGTTTTTTTCCACTTCCTTCGAGCATTATATCATAGTTCAGCGGTGTCTACAACCTCATTTTTAAATAAGAGAGCCAACACAGCTGAATCCTACTACAGCCAAGGCCAGCCATTAGCTTCACAGCACAGGATGTGACATCAATGATTTAGCACATCAATAAAGTAAACAGAACCCACTGAGCTGACACGGGGGAGACATTAGTTGAATAATGTTAGGGTGTAACTGCACAGGTGTTCTTCACTCCTAACGTCAGAAGATGTGCTCAGTTCCGACTCTCACATTTGGAAACGGAACAGGTGTCGTCTGAAAGAAGAGGCATCATTACCAGCCTCTACTCTCCAGGTTCTAGTTAATAATAGTAATTAAGTTCAAGGGCCCAAAAAATGGCCAGGACGGTGGTGCGGTGGATGGAACTGAATGTTAGAAGGTCCTGGGTTTGCTTTTCAGGTGTGGTGTTTGCACGTCCTTCTTGTGTCTGTATTGGTATGTTTAAGGGCCTCTGGTCTCCTCAGTCGGGCAGCATGATGGCTTATGGCACTTTCAAGCGTGGTTTGTGCAGTAGGTTTCCAGGTACCAGACTTGGACACGTTCATGTGATTTATAATGGAGGTAAAAAAAACAAAACACATGAATGCTATCGAGCTGCGCTCCATCGTATGGCTAATTGTTGTTCTAGAAGCGTCTTTGAGCTCAATTAGAGCAAAATAACATATTGTAGATGTGCAAAAGATAACATCTATCCATCCATTATTTTCTTCTTTATCCTATATTAGGGTCGTGGAGGAGGGTTCCCCATGCTCATCCAGGGGAGAACGTTTCGGGCGCAGATACACCCAGGACAGGACGCCATCTATCACTGGGCTCACACTCACTCACACAGACACACTCTATATGGGGCAATTTGGAGAACTCAATTGACTTGGTGCATGTTTTTGGACTGTGGGAGGAAACCGGAGAACCCGGAGGAAACCCACGTGGACACTGGGAGAACATGGAAACTCCGCCAAGATTGGCATTTAAACCAGGAATCTCTAGCGCTGAGAGGCAAATGTGCTAACCACTAAGCCACCGTGCCGCCACAAAAGATAACATATTCATTAGAATTAACCTACAATTTGTAGGTTATTTTTTGACATCTTATGTTGATTAACTGTTCCACCATCTTGGAAATAGTGTTTACGTCACTACTCGGCTAATTTGTGCTGCATCGAAAATTTCTATTTATCCAGCTTTAGCTTCCGACTGCAGAGGGTGTTAATGTGGTAGGTTCTCATGGTAGTTCCACTGGTCTTTCCAATAAAACCGACACCACTTAAATGCTTGGTTAGTGATTAGCATGTTCACCTCTCAGCACATGGGATCCAGGTTGGAAGTTTTCATGTTCTCCCAGTGTCTGCATGCGTTTCCTCTGAGCTCTCTGGTTTTATCCCACAGACCAAAAATGTGGATTCAGGGTAAATTTGCTGCTCTAAATTGCCCCATGCAGTGTGAGTGAATGAGTGTGTTCAGTGATAGATTGGAGTTCAGTCTGGGGGGTATCTAATGAGTGCCCAAAACGTTCTTCCCCGAATGGACATGGGGAAACCACCCTGTGACCCTTATAGAGGTTTAAGCAGAAGATGATGATGAATGGATGGTTTCCTCATTGCAGAGACATATGTCAGGCAAAGTGTAGATACTAAATTGTGCTAGAAATGCTATAGAGACAAGTCCAGGATGTGTTCCAGCCTCACCCAGTAAGAACAGGGATAGGGATAGCATTCATAACCTAAAAAGGAAACCTTAAAGATAATTAATTGGCTCTGTTGTTTCAGAAAACAGCAAGAAATAGAGGTTTGGTGACAGATATCACATGATTTGTGGAATGACTCCCTTCCACAATTAATTATAAACCCTTGATGCCGACTTTAATATCTTTAAATCAACCTGATACAAACGCTGAGTATCCACAGTGCTGATAATCATGGATGATTATGACATGTTATTGGTTGGGACCGACTGACTATCTCATCAGAGGATAGTACCTCCTTTATGGGGCAGTCCCTAATTGTCCCCAGTTCCTGTTGTGCTATTTGTGGCTCAGTGGTCGTCTCGAAGGTTTCCCACTGGATCAGATTGCCGCTGCGCACAGCTTAGACAAAACTCCATTCACGGCTTTTAGCAGGCCAACTTCTTGCTCTCTCACCACTCTCTTTCCTGTAACCCTTCCCCAGCAGAGTCTGCTGGAAAACAATGCATCGTTACCTACAGCGAAACACGGCTGGGTGAGACAGAAACCAGCCCTCCCCAAAACTGCCTGGGAAAGAGTTTCTCTGGTGACAAAAGAAGTGTGTTTGTCAGCTTGTGTGCAGTGACGACGCAAATTTACTACGCGGCATTGTTTGTTAAAGGCTGACGCTGTTCCTCTGTCTCAACTCATTTTTCCTGGGTCGAAATTTATGGCGCTTTTACAAATTCAAGGCGAGAAAAGCAGTGTAGATACTGAGGGCTTATCTCTGGGAAGGTCTACAAGTAATAACATGGTAAGTGGAAGTCTGTAATGTGGCCAAGTAAACTCTGTAGCCAGCACAGCGAAAATAAACCCCATCCCATGCACAGGTTCAAACAGAGCGGGGTTCGAGCCAGACCCTTGCCTCAGCGCTTTTCACACAGCATTAAAAATGTTCAGCTCCCACACACACGTGAGACTGAAGAGTCAAAACAGAGCCTTTCAGGAAGAAAAACATTAGTATTTTTTTTTTGCAGTGCTGCAGACTCCCACTCTATTCCTGTTTCTCAGTGAAGGCAGGCATGCCATGCCGACAGCTGCCTGCTTCCTGAACGGGCTATGGACGTTTTCGCTTGGCCTGCAAAGTGCAGCCGCTGACAGACACACGTCAGTCGTGTTGCTATGCCCCGACATTCGTTGTGTTGTCTTTTGTGAACATGGAAAGAACATTGCAAGAATTTTGACCAGTGGAAAAGTTTTATAGAACATGTGTCTCACAAACGCACGCCCAAATGCACATACCCTGAGATGACAGACAGACTAATCATGATGTGCTCAGACCAGTGCAGCCTCAGGGGTGGTTTGTGTGTGTGTGTGTGTGTGTGTGTGTGTGTGTGTGTTTTGAGTACAGGCCGGGAGCGTGGTGGCTACATGTCCTCGGTCGTAATCCCTGACCCCCACTCACTCGCTGCTCCTCCCTTAGCCTGGGAAGCAGCAGAAGGGGGGTATCACACAGAGTCGACGTGGGCAGACAGCTGTGTGGACGGCAGTAAGCAGCCGTTACTGCAGCCCTGGTCATCACCACACGCTGTATGAGTCGTTCAAAGCTGTTTGACACTCACCCACACACACACACATGCGCACACACACGTGCGCGCACACAGACACATGCACAAACAAGTGAGGTCAACTGAACAGCACCGTACTGTTTTTGAAAATATAACTTTGAAACTATATGAATATTGTGTGTGTGTGTGAAAACTTAACATACTCACAGTTTGCACCAAATAATCTAGGAACAAATAGCTTTTGGAACTTTTTTTTAAAGTTGTACTCCAGTGTAGGTACTTAATCTGCTCATAGGAACCACAGGTTTAGGAACCAGCCTTGCGACCTGAAGGTCCCCGGTTCTTTTCCCAGTCTTGGGGGCCGTTAATAAGTCAGCTAACCCTAATTGCTCCCCGGCACCATGAACAAGGCTGCCCACCAATGTGAGTATGTTAAGTTTTTAAACACACACACACACACACACACACACACACATACACACACACAGACACACACACACACACACACACACACACACACACACACATGCACGTGCTCACACAGACACATGCACAAACAAGTGAGGTCAACTGAACAACACTGTACTGTTTTTGGAAATTTTATTTGACTATTGTGTGTGTGTGTGTGTGTGTGTGTGTGTGTGTGTGTGTGTGTGTAAAAACTCAACATACTCACAGTTTGCACCAGATAATCTAGAAACAAATAGCTTTTGGAACTTTTTTAAAATTCTACTCCAGAGTAGGTACTTAATCTGCTCATAGGAACCACAGGTTTAGGAACCAGCCTTGCGACCTGAAGGTCCCCGGTTCGATTCCCGGTCTTAGGGGCCCTTAAGAAAGTCAGTTAACCCTAATTGCTCGCCGGCACCATAAACAAGGCTTAGCACAGAATCAGTGTGTGTAGGACAAATGGCTTGATTAAACTCCCAGCGTTAATGAATCTACACTATCTAGTGATATGTATTGCAACACTCCCCATAATCAGACTAAATGTAGGTGTTTTATTCAGTCCTGTGGAAAAAGATGTTTAGAATTAAACATTTAATACATTGAAGTCATTCATTTGGGATAAAATGAATAAAATGGGCTACTTTGGGGACATTTCGGTTTAAGCAAGACTGTGCCAAAGGGTTTCATGGGTTAGTGTTTAGGAGGTCCATGAGGATAGGTTTGGTGTCAAACTTGACTTTCCTACATTGAGCCCTGACCTGAACTCCAGGTTAAACTAGAATGGAGATTGCAAATTATGCCCTCGCATCCAATATTTCTGGCAGCACACACACACACACCGGAATATACTTATGCTTATACTTATATACTTATGCTCTGTCATGTCAAATTTGTGCTTTAATACACACATCATCTTCCCCAAACATCCAACCATTATCTCCCGCTTTATCCTCTGTTAGGGTTCTGGTGGGGTTACCCATGCCCATCCAGGGGAGAACGTTTCGGGCTCTGGGCAAATACACCCAGGACAGGGCGCCAATCTATCACTGGGCACACACTCACTCACACAGACCCACTCCATATGGGGCAATTTGGAGAATTCAATAGACTTGATCCATGTTTTTGGACTGTGGGAGGAAACCGGAGAACCCGGAGGAAACCCACATGGACACGGGGAGAACATGGAAACTCCACCCAGATTGGGATTCGAACCGGGAATCCCTAGCGCTGAGAGGAGAACATGCTAACCACTAAGCCACCGTGCCGCCCTTTCCCCCAAACATTTAATATTAAAAAAAACTAAACAGATTGGCTAATGATCAGGTTTGATAATTCTACAGTGTAGCTGGTTTTTCCTTAACTACAGACTTGTGTTCTTCTTCCATTTGTTCATTGCTTTGGATACAAGTATCTGCTAAATGACTAAATGGAATCACAAATATACATCTGTATGAATGTGCAAGAAATCTTGCCAAAATCTTTTTTAGAGAATTGGAAGCTGTAAGGGGGTTCCCCGTATCCATTCAGGGGAGGATGTTTTGAGCGCTGAGCAGATCACTGAGCACGCACTCGCTCATACATACACAAATGTACTATAGGACAATTTAGAGCAGAATTCAGCTTGAATCCATGTTTTAAGAAATCCGGAGAAACCGGGGAACATGGAAACTACCTAGATCGGGATTCGAGCCTTGATCCAAAGCACTGAGACACACGTGCACAGCTAGTAAAGAACTTCTGGTCCATGGCTGGCTTTAGAACCTTAATATTCCTATTGCAATGCAAAAAACGCCTCCATTTCTATGTGAAGCTCTCAAGTGACTCTGAAGTGTCAGAGTTTGGTTGTCTGGAATCCCTTTCTTTGTGGGGAACAGCTTGTGTAAATCATATGGTGAAGTCATGGTTTAGAGGTTGTGGTATGGTTAGATTTGGGCTGTTAGTACTAATCGTCAAGGTTGTGAGGTAAGAATCCATGAAATTAATAAAAGTTACTGTAAAGTGAATGCTTCAAAAGAAACTGTGTGTATGTGTGTGCATTACAACATGGCAACATGTGATCAGAACACATGTTGCCACTTTCCTGTAGTAATTTATCAAAAAAAAAAAATGTTTAAACGTCCTCCAGATC
Organism: Corydoras maculifer; assembly: GCA_019802435.1. Taxonomy (NCBI): domain Eukaryota; kingdom Metazoa; phylum Chordata; class Actinopteri; order Siluriformes; family Callichthyidae; genus Corydoras; species Corydoras maculifer. The sequence continues at coordinate 184,756 of JAFMOD010000936.1, forward strand.
AGTCTGCACCAACCTTAGACATGTGTTTGTTTAGCATCGAGAGATTGGCAGTTAATGTGTTTGCACAAGTTTCAGTGGTTGGGGGTGGGACTAGATACTTGCTTCATCATCATCATCATCATCAATGCAGTATATAGTGAAATACATAAAATAACATTAGTTTTTTAACATTTGAATCTTTCCAAACATTCCTTCTTTTTTTGACCCGTGTGTCTGGGTCGCAAACGTTTCACTCGCCGTCACATAACCACAACTCGCCACACCACATGCTACAAAAATAGCACATTTTTACATAACTTTGGTGGAACTCATAACGGGGTCAGGAGGGTTCCATTCTCCATATGTGAAGAAGCCGTGGCTCCAGCGTGAACACAGCTAGGGAGATTGTAGTGTTTGTGTAAGTGCAGCCTCGGGACGTTGTGAAAACAAGCTGACGGAGCCAGGCAGTGGCCACGGTGCCGCCTGTCAGTGTAATAACTGAATAAACACTCACCAGGCAGGGCAATTGTTTCTGTATGTTCACACATCAGTCAGCCCTGAGCCCCACGGTGATGGTGTGTTAATTCATTCAGCTTTGTGTTTCACAGATTTTTTTGTATCATAAGTTGACATTCAAAAAAACAAAGAAATGGCTTCTATTCAAATTAGACAGTCAATTAAAAAAACAAGAAGAAATTGAAAACTGTAACATTATTTATGTTTTTTGGTGAAATCATGAAAGGTGACATTTTTGTCATTCACAAGTAATTATCCATTATGTTTTTTAAGAGCTCATTAAATGATAATTCATCTCTAAAGGCTTTAAGTGTTTTTCTGTACCTCAAATAGTATATTACAATTTTTAATGTATTACAGTGCATTAAATACAAATTTATTGCTGTTCTTACACAGAATTAGAAATGCGTTGGAATTAAAAGTGCACAAGACAAATCGAAGTCCTCTTTAGGATTTGGGTTTTGTGTGCAGGTATGCCAGTTATGAAAATAAAACGCTTCTGTATTAGTTTGGGTTAGATCATGTCCAATACTAGAACTAGAACAAGGATTGTGAACCAAGCCCTTTCATCTGACATCACACTTTAAAGATAGTGTTCTTTAAATGTTCAGTCAAACAAACAGATGCGCTCCAAAATCTTGTAGATAGTCTCTCTCTTTTTCTCTCTTTTTTATATATATATATATATATATATATATATATATATATATATATATATATATATATATATATATATATAATATATATATATATACACACACACACACACATATATATATATATATATATATATATATATATTTATATATATATATGTGTGTGTGTGTATATGTATGTGTGTGTGTGTATATGTATGTGTGTATATATATATGTGTGTATATATATATATATATATATATATATATGTATATACACATAGTTTGCTAATTCTCCCTCCATATTGTTCACCATTGATACATTACAGAATAATATTTCCCATTCTGTTTATAATGCTGAGACATTTATCATCTGCAATAAATAACTCAAAGCATATCTTGTCCAGAATATATCTCCTGCTATAAAATAAATAAATAAACATAGAGAAATTCTTGTCAAATCTAGCTTTAATAATACTACAGTTCAGTTGGTTCAGCCTTAATTACTGACTTGTATTGTTTTCTTACTTGTGTGTTGCTTTGTGATAAAAGTGTGTGCTGTAAAAAAAAATGTAAATTAATATTAACAGAGAGAGCAAGCGAGATGTCCAAAGCAAGATATTTCTTTTTATAATTGAAACCAAAATTAATTAAGGATTATTTGTCCAGGTCCCCACAGCGTTCTGTATTTCCAAAATTAAAATTATCTGCTGGGACAGGAGACGGTGTTCTATATTCGACAGAAAACAGTATGTGCCATCAAGTGTAACTATTTGTGGGAAAAATAAGATTGTGAAATGGATCTTGGGAGCAGGCACACTGACAGCCCTGTGACATTTTCAAGCCAAGTGTGGTTGTGCAGTTGTTCACAGTGATCAAACCCTCTGTGCCACATGACTGTGACACGCCGCTTTCAACATTTATTCCTTTAATTGAGTAAGTTTATGTTTAATAGATAGACATGCTGGGAAAGAAATGATTCAGAAACTGAAATAGATCATAAAGATGTGGGTAAACACAGCAAATAGTGGCATGATCTTCATAACTCATAAATCTTTATGTCCATATTGGTGAGACATTCAGCATCTGCACAAAGAAAAATAATTAATTAAAATTAAATAAAAACAGAAGTAAGCACATCTGCCTCTCAGCGTTGGGAATCCTAAACTGGGTTCTCCGGTTTTCACTCACAGTCCAAAAACATGGATTCAAGGTGAACTGGCTTCTTTAAATTGCCCTTATATAGTGTGTGTGTGTGTGAGTGAGTGAGCCCAGTGATAGATAGGTGCCCTATACTGGGAATATCTGCCCAGCACTTGAAATTTTCTCCCCTGGATGGGCAATGAGAACCCCCTCACACACAACCCTTTTAAAGGATTAAGAGGAAGATGATGAAATGAGAAATAAAAATGAGTGCCATAGGGTGTTCTCTTTTTCCGGGTTCTCCAGTTTCCTTCCACAGTACCAAATCATGAATTCAAGGTAAATTAGCTGCTCTTAATTACCCCTATCTAATTTCTAGATAGCATGTGTGTTTGTGAGTTCGTGCCCTGCAATGGATTGGTGCCATGTCAGGGTGTATCTGTGGACCGGGGATTTGAACCCTCAACCTTCTAATTGCAGGCTCAACCCTATTTACTGACTCATGCCGTTCTCTCATGTCCAAACCGCTTCGGACATTCGCTTATCTGTGCGTATAAACATTCCTAGTGATATTTTGGTTTCACTGCCCATGAGTTAATGCCCGGCCACTCAAGGAGAATGAGTCCCTCACTGAGCCTTGATCCTCCCAAGGTTTTGTCCTTAAAAACAACTTAACAGGGAGCTTGGAATACTAAAAAGCTGTTCTTAGACAATGCACTATTGTAAAAAGCACTTTCTAAATAAATGAATTTGAACTTGATAACCTACGCATCTCAGAAATGAGAAATAACTCGACATCTGTTCTCGTACAGCAGATTTGAAATCCTGCTTTATTTTTGGCGAATGCTTCTGAAGGAATCAGTGAATTACAAAAACAGACTGAAATGCCAGAACGTACTTTTAAACTCATCACCAAAGAATGCTGTTAGCTGAACTATAGCATGCTCTCGCTTCACCACATGAAAGCTATTCTTAGTGCCACTAAATGCTCGTGGCAAAAGTAGCTTTCATATGAATCACTATGGCGACTCAATAATAAAATGAGTTCTGACAGAAAAAAAGGTTTTAGATCAACTGTTTTTCTTCTTCCTGCTTCATTGTTTTAGTTGAAGAGCAATTAACCAGGAACGTTGGTCTAGCTGGGTGACATTAAAGAAGCCCTTTGGAGTCGTAAATAAAAGCTTCAATAAACGCTGGAACAGAACAGCACGGCTCAAGTGGAGCAAGGGCTGAAAAGATGGCACGTGATGTCGAGCCAGGGACACGAACCAACCCTGGGCATCAATGTGCTAATGGATACAGGAGGGAGCTAATGCAATTTCATCCATTCTGAGCACTTTGGAAGCTTTTTTTAAAAATAAGTAGCTAGTTTCGGGCGGCACGGTGGTTTAGTGGTTAGCACGTTCTCCTCTCAGCACTAGGGTTTCCCGGTTCGAATCCCCATCTGGGTTGAGTTTCCATGTTCTCCCCGTGTCCGCATGGGTTTCCTCCGGGTTCTCCGGGTTCCTCCCACAGTCCAAAAACATGGATCAATCAATTGAGTTTTCCAAATTGCCCCATGAAGAGTGTGTTTGTGTGTGTGTGAGTGTGTGCCCAGTGATAGATTGGCGCCCTGTCCTTGGTGTATCTGCCCAGCGCCCGAAACGTTCTCCTCTGGATGGGCATGGGGAACCCCCCCAACCCTAATATAGGATAAAGTGTAAGATAATGAATGAATGAATGAGTAGCTAGTTTCATGAGTGTAAGATGATGGCCTTTGGCCTTCCTGGTTGGTTGATGTGGGAAAGAGGAGAGATATCGGCTGGTTATATATAAGAAGAAAATGTTAAGAAGCTCATGATAATGGCATCATTAAAATCACAGGGCTACTGTATCTGCGCCATATTTTTGTGACATCACCAATTGTCAAAGTGACCTGGTCCAGGGGTGTGGTAGCTCAGTGGTTAGGGTGTTGGGCTATCAATCTGAAAGTTGTGAGTTTAAATCCCAGGTCCACTGAAGTTACCAAGGTGCGTCCTTGAGCATGGCCCTCATTACTCCAGGGGTTCCATAAGTTTTGGATGAGTGTCTGCTAAATGACCAATTATAAATGCAATCCACCCTTAGACTTAAATCCAGGACCTTCTTGCTCTACCCACTGTTGTGTTTTTTATTTCTTCTCATTGTAGTGTCTGATATCCTCATGTAAAAAATGACAATAAAAAATAATTATTTACAGTTGATTACAAACAGCTGGGGCTCACAAAATGTGAGGATATGAGCTGTTCGTCCAGCCATGACATTATTGACAATAACACACACCTCTGAACGTAACCTTCGTATCAATGCGTGATATACATTCATGCATCTTTTATAGAAATACAAATTAATATAAACAGTGAGCCGTATCCCGATGAGTACCAGACCTGTATCCTGTTACTCAGCGATCATTGTTCACTTTAAAAACCAGACTACATAACGACGATGAAGACCAGTTTATTAATAGTATAGTGTGTTTGTTACTATTTTTATAAGCAGTAAGGCACTCGAGGTTGTGTAGTATTGTAAATAAATCAACATATTCCGCCATGTCAGGCCTAAAATAAACTCTTTCTCGTAATATAGTCACAATAATACATGTCCTCTCGTGCCTTATTGCTTAAATAGTTGCTCTAATATGACGCAGATCTGATCATTTTAATATAGACTTTAAGCAGCACACATCCTATGCTTGAATGAGAACTGTCCAGTGGAATTTGTGACTTTTTGTCCATGCGCTTGTTCTTAGGCGTGTTATTTTTACAAGCCAGCACTTTCAGAGCATTGAAAACAACCCGGACGAAGTGCCGTCCTGCTTGTTTTCTGGTTTGCGACCTGATCCTGTTCAGATGATTAATCACTGATGTCACGTCCATTTGGCTGGTTGTGCCATCGATATGATGAATTTTCTTGTAAGTGACAAGACACACATGACTGAAACATATCCTGGTACACTTGCTATATTAATGTAAACCAACTAGATAAACAAATCTGATCCAAGGAGAAAACAACACTTCATAAGAATTTAGTCATTTGAATTTAGAATGAATGTAAACCCTGTGACTCGTGGACCCTCTACAAACTTGTTTTAAGCAAGTTTTTAAGCTCTTCTTTCAGGCTATTAGGAAGCACTCATTTATTTATTAGATCTTCCTTAGTTACATGCGGGCTGAGTTTTTGGAGTTTCCGGAAGCGTCTGCTGCCCCGTCTCTGGCCTGATTTCAGGGTTTGACTGCTCGATTTCACGGGCTCAAAGGATTACGGGGGGTTCCCAGCAGTACTGCAGACATGTCGAGCTTTCACACAGCCTCCACACTGACCCAGCCATTATACAGGTCACAGGGCGGTGCTATCCCAGGCTGAAATGTGCAAAGGGCAAACGGCTACCATTTTGTCAGGGCGAAAGTCAATTGCAAGCATGGTTTGATCGTGTCTCATTATCAAATTAGGAAATGTGTGAATGTGACTGGAATTGCACATACTTTTTGTGTGTGTGTGTGTGTAGATAGACTTATGCTTGCCACTCAAATCAAAGCTTCAGTCATTTACCCAAATGGGCTAAATACTGTTGATATCTTTACTGTATGTAAGTAATGGGATGCAGATTTATATTTTATGTTTACCATAAGTGCATCTGTTTTTCACTCCGGAGAATCTAAAGTTCTATTTCATATGGACATACATATGCATCTTGCTAATTCAGGCTGAGATGAAAGTTTCTGAGACCTGAGGCCCCTCCGGCTTCCTCCGCCGCAGTGCTGTGGTTGCGATTTACATGTGGAAGGCCACCCACACGGATCACCTCAAAACAGAAAGCACTTCATTATGACAGAAAGAGATCCCTCAAAACCATCCCAGATCAATGGCAGCCTTATATCGACAAACAGCAAAGCACCAGGTTCCTTTCATCAGGTTTCCCAAAAGGAAATACTGTATTCACAATTACAATCAACATGGCTTTCAACAAGAGGCTCGATATCTGGATCCATTTCAGTGGAGTCGAATGGCTTAACATATTTATTTTATATATGTATTTAGTCCAGACCATGATTTCCTTTAACCGACGTTTCTCCCTGTGTTTACCAACATTCATTACTTAGACGTTCTCATATGGCTTTGTGGTAGTTTCTCTCATTCATGTAAAATTCCTTGTAATTATTTTAAATGCCATACCTTTTCTATTTGCTTAGTTCAAGTTTAGGGCAGCGCAGTGGCTTAGTGGTTAGCATGTTCGCACTAGGGATTCCCGCTTCGAATTCCCATCTGGGTGGAGTTTCCATGTTCTCCCTGTGTCTGTGTGGGTTTCCTACGGGTTCTCTGGTTTCCTCCCACAATCCAAAAACATGATCAAGTCAATTGAGTTCTCCAAGTTGCCCCATATAGAGTGTGTTTGTGTGTGTGAGTGAGTGAGTGTGTGCCCAGCGATAGATTGGCAGCCTGTCCTGGGTGTATCTGCCCAGCGCCTGAAACGTTCTCCCCTGGATGGGCATGGTGAACCCCCCCACGACCCTAGTGTAGGATAAAGTAGAAGATGATGGATGGATGGATAGTTCAAGTTTAGTTATTGGTGCCTATGTTCTGAATTTTATTTAAATGTAGTGTAGTGTATTAAATGTAGTGTAGTTTGTCTTAAATCAAACTAGAGACATTATTTAAGGTTCTAAATCACACTTTTGAAAGCACTTATATCATTTGATGAACTTAACCTTGAGTTCCCAATCCGATGCTTTGGGTCAGAGCACAGGGTCAGCTCCCCTTGAGCAATGAGGGTTAAGAGCCTTGCTCAAGGGACAACGTTGGCATCTATTTCTTATTGGACTCAGGGTAGACTGCTTTTACAAGCCGTACTTTAGCGCAGTCTGGTTTTATTACATCACTGAGCACAATCAGTCCTCTTTTGGCTGTGACCGTCACATTTAATTTGGCACAGTTTTGTTCTGACTGTTCTTCCTAATGCAACACGTCTATTTACCACAGCTTGAAACTGACATTACATATGCACTGATACGTACACCCCCCCCCCTCCCCATAGTTAGGACAATTTAGTGTCTTCAATTCGCCTTTCTTGTCTTTTGATGTGGGAGGAAACCGGAGACCCCAGAGAAAACTCGCACAAATATTTGTAGAACGTTGAAACCTGTGTTCGTCCCTCCCAGGAATCGATCTTGTGTGACTGATATCAATAATGCAGTTATACCAAACTCTTAAAATCTGGTTAAAGTCTAATTTGTTTCATTATTTTAGGTAAAAATAAATTCCAAACCCCTTCAGGAACCAAACTTACAAAAAACCTTTTAATTCAGAGTTATAAATTAGTTGCTAAACTTAAAAAAAAGATGAGCATATGAAACTTCATTCTTTCATCATCTTAAAATTAATTAAGGAGGGAGGGGGTCCTCATGCCCATCCAGAAGAAGAACATTACGGGCACTGAGCAGATGCACCAGGACAGAGTGCCAACCTTTGCTTGGTACACACTCACTCACAGAGACACACACTTAAGCCCACTCTATATGGGTAAATTTAGAGCATTAAATTTACCTTGAATCCATGTTTTGGACAGTGGGAGGAAACTACTTACTTGTAATGTAAATTGTAAAAACTCAATTAATTTGATCCATGTTTTTGGATTGTGGGGGGAAACCGGAGAACCCGGAGGAAACCCACGTGGACACGAGAACATGGAAACTCCAACCAGATGGGGATTCAAACCTGAGGTGAACATGCTAACCACTGTGCCGCCCTAGTTTAACAATTGATAATTTATTTTAAGGATAGATGTGCAAACTTTTGTGAATGACTGTTTCATAATATTTAAACGAACAAACATTGAATAATTACCTTTATAGCTGCAGACTATTTGCAAACAGCATGAAGTCAAGCTAATTTACATCCTGAATAAGAACAATAGCACTGAAACCATGGAGCATTGTACTGATTCGACACATTGTGTGGGTGTGAGGTGGCAGATTGGGGGTTTTGGGTGGAGCTGGTGGTGCTCTGAAGAGAGGAGAAACCAGAATATCTTTATTATGATTCACAAAGCCATCAAAGAGGAGTGCACACAAACAGAGGGAGGAGAAACCCTATAAATCATTATTACAACACTTACACATGCTCGAACACATAATCGTGTACACGTAGGTCCGAATACCCACATGCTCGCGTGCTTCCGAAGTGAACTAGTGTGCACGGCTGGATTATGGAATAAGGCGGGATATATAAACAGACATGCATGCATGCATGCCCCCCCCACACACAAACATTCACACACGCAGCACAATGCAAGGTGTCACACATGTCTCAGAGGGAATTAGGCACCGCTTCCTCTCCCAGTATACAAAACAAAGCCAGTCTTCCTCTGTGAGTGGACTCAATGCATTGCTATTTATAAACAATAACATGTCCCATCGCCTATCCTCTTGAAGAACGTGGGGCTGTTCGACATATTGTTTCAGAGAGCAGGACATCTGTCTGGATGCTGGACATCGTGGCGCACCATGAGCCGGCGCTCCACTCTGCCCTAGAGTATGCAGGAACGTGGCTGCCAGATGTGCATGTCATGGCTAATCATTTTCAATCTCAGACCTGCTGCACACAGCAGAGCTCTTACGGCCTTTATGTTTATTAATAAGACGTGTAGTTCACGCACTGGGTGGTAAAATCCTGTGCTATAGTAGACTTTACTTATGTCATTAATTATCATATATCATTATCATATACAGGGCGGCGCGGTGGCTTAGTGGTTAGCACGTTTGCCTCTCAGCCTTCCCGGTTCGAATCCCAATCTGGGTGGAGTTTCCATGTTCCATGTGGGGTGCAGTAGCACAGTGGTTAGGGTGCTGGGCTATCAATCTGAAGGTTGTGGGTTCAAATCCAAGGTCCACTGAAGTTACCATTGTGGGTCCTTGAGCAAGACCCTTAACCCTCATTGCTCCAGGAATGTTGTGATTAACCCTGTCATCACGTTGTAAGTCGCTTTGGACAAAAGCGTCTGCTGAATGACCAAATGTAAATGTTCTCCCCATGTCCGCGTGGGTTTCCTCTGGGTTCTTCGGTTTCCTCCCACAGTCCAAAAAACATGGATCAAGTCAATTGAGTTCTCAAAAAATTGCCCCATATAGTGTGTGTCTGTGTGAGTGAGTGTGTGCCCAGTCCTGGGTCTATCTGCCCAGCGCCCGAAACGTTCTCCCCTGGATGTGCATGGGGAACCCCACCGAGACCCTAGTAAAGGATTAAGCAGGAGATAATGGATGGATGGATGGATTTTCCTACTCTGGGCTATTTACGTTTACAACCGATTTTTAAAATGAGTCATATCCTATCAGTGTCATTTAAAAGAATTGTTTCACTAAAATAAATTCTTATCAACGCCGCACACAATAGTGAAAGGCACATTAACATAGACGTGAAATGTCTGTAAACATGGAGAGGTTGGAGACGTGTGTACATGTTGGATTATACGGTCCAGAATGCCTCTCAGCCAATCAGGTGCTAAGACAAGAACTGCCTGGTTGATAAACTTTAAAAGTTTTATTTATATTGTGCATTAAATCTGAATGGATGAAATATACATGTCATTTGTTTTAGAGAATAGGATTTATCTGTACAGACTCACTCATACAAACACAGTCTATATGGGGCAATTTGGAGAATTCAATTAACCTTGATCCATGTTTTTGGACTGTGGGAGGAAACCGGAGGAAACCCATGCAGGCACAGGGAGAATATGGAAACTCCACTCAGATTGGGATTCGAACCGGGAATCCCCAGTGCAGAGATTACTTAAGTAAGCTCAAGTTTAAGTAAAGCCCTTTTAACAATAGTACAGATTAGATTTCCCATTCAAATTTATACCATACAGTGCGCATAAGAGACATTTCGTTGCCTTGCATCGATGTTGTTGTACAGTGATGGTGTTTTAGTACATGTGCAGTAAATATATGTATATAAATATGTACAACAGCAAGTAATTATTACATGATGTAAAGTGTATTGCACTGAAGTTAATAAAATGAAAGAAGCAGCATTTTATTTTGTGTTCAGCAGTCAATGACGCAGCCTTACGTACATTACTCCATCTAACAGATGCTTTTATTCAAAGCATCTTACAAGTTTTCCAACGTAATGGTTGGGCTCTAAACTTGATGATACTTGAACCATGATGGTCAGACATGATGCAGCACCTATGGAACAATTAGAAATAAGGGTCTTGCCCAAAGGCCAACTTTGGTAACTTTAGTGAAGTCAGGGTTTGATCTCCAGACCTTCAGGTTGACGGTCCTTCAGGTTGACAGCTCTGCCCAATACTTTGCATTAATAATTAGTTATGAATGTGTGAAATCTACATAAAATGGACATTAGAATGCATTTGGAAACCTTATCCTTTATTATATTTATGGAGTTAAAACCAAACAACTGTAAAAAAAATTCATTCATTCATTTATTCATTATCCTATATTTGGGTCGCGGTGGAGTTCCCCATGTCCAGCCAGGGGAGAAAGTTTCGGGCGCTGGGCAGATACACCCAGGACAGGGCGCTAATCTATCGCTGGGCACACACACTTACTCACTCACACAGACATGCACACACACTCTATATGGGGCAATTTGAAGAACTCAATTGACTTGCTCCATGTTTATGGACTGTGGGAGGAACCCGGAGGAAACCCACGCAGACACGGGGAGAACATGACTGTAAAAACATGAAAAAATTAAACATTTACAGACAAATTACAGACAGAAATAAGTGTTCAAATCATGAACTACAAACATCATACTGAGACATAACTAAATGAATGAGAAGATGCAGGACATGACCCAGCACACAATATTCAGAACAGCAGGAAGAGCATTACAACCAGAATAAATAAACTACACAGCGTATCTGTGTGAAGCCGATGACACAAGTTGCACATATATCTGTATAATCCATTAAAAACTGCATAATAAATGATAATTGTAATTATCTTTGAGGTGCTGAAGAAAATGAATGTAGATCTCGAAAAATAGGGTCAGATGGAGGTTTTGTTTTGCCATGGATCAAATTTAATGAACATAAATCTTTTTTCACTCCTTACTCTGCTGTTTTATTCACCTTGATTTCTAAAGCCTCTGTAAGGACAGCGTGTGTCAGCCAAAGTGATGTACAATAACAAGGCTGTATGAAACCGACTGAAAGGCGGAGTTTTGCTTTTGAGCATCTCTGTGAATTCATTTTTATTCAGCTTGATCGTGACATTTCTTCTGTAAGAAAATGGGGGGGAAAAAGTAATAGAGGCGGCTCATTCATGCCATGTCACAATATTGTTGGATGATCTCTGAAAGCAGCGTGCCTCCTTTAGTTCTGATCTCCGTTTGTATGCTGAGTAGACGACATTTCTTGGCATTAAATTAAAAGGGCTGGATTGAATATGCAGCAGACCCACTGAGAGAAGCCAAAAAGCTCCGGCTCGGAATGAAAAAGCACCCTGGGCATGCTTTGTTAAAAGGGAAATAACGTTGTGTCGGTGGGTCTTCACCTTCAAAAGGGAGCCGGTGAGAACGCTAATCACAACATGTGATGAGACACGAGAACAAAGGAGAACGGAGGCAGAAAATAACAGCGTGGGAAACCTCTGTGAACTTGAGCAACAAGTGAAGTCACCCCCTCCTCCCTAAAGCACCACACACACACACACACACACACACACACACTCTCCAAATGAACAAAAACATACAAACTCACACCAGCTCCCTTGCACCCACTATGTGCCCCGCTTCTGACGCTCCACAAACAATCAGAGGCAAACATGGGGGGGTTTATCTTCACTGCTAAGCCCAGGCTGGTAGCAAGAACAACAACATGAAAACAGCCCAGAGTGTTTCCTCTCATTCATGGATGCAGAATAAGGGGCTTCTCCTCTCCACAATTAAGCGTGCTGTGCAGAGGTCGATAAGAACCTGGCCTTTCAGTCTGACATCTATGTTTATGTGCAGCCTCCGTTCTGTGGTCACTAAGCTATTCCGGGCAATTGTATGTTACAAAACTTGGACCTTTTATTTACAGGGCAAATTTAGTAAGGAAAGATAAACTAAACAAACTGTGTATGTTCTGTTGGTACTAGAGATCACTACTGGTCAGAACAGAGTCTATATATCAATGTTGAAACAGGATTTATTTTTTTGCATTAAGTTTATGCAGAATCTCAGAATTTATTTAGTTTTATATTTCCGGCATATTAGCAAAAGCATATATGCAAAATAGTTTCAAAACATTTTCCTGAAAATAGTTTCAAAACATTTTCCTGAAAATAGTTTCAAAACATTTTCCTGAAAGTTTCACATATTTATTATTATATTAGGTTAACTTGGTAATAAATCAATTTATGATGTGAATTTCATTTTTGCATTACTGGACTGGTTTACAGATATTATTATCTTTTTATATGAAGGTTTATTTCATTTATATTTTATTTTACATTTATTTATCTACTTTTTATATTTTTATGTATATTTAAAAATATATTTAGTTTTTTTGTTTACCTTCCCTATGCAATGTGGAACAGCTATGTGGTTTCCTTGAATTTCCCTTTGGGACCAATAAAAGGAAACGCTTATAAAATTCGCCCTCAGAATATCCAGTGATCTAGAATATATTCTTTTCATAATTTTCTATTATACCCCATTTGAATAGTTTAAAAAATTGTATATTTATACATAGAGAGAGAGAGAGAGAAAGACTTTTTGACTTTTAACAACACTTTATTTTACCAAGATTATATTACAGAGTGCAGATAAAACATTTTATGTTGATAAATAAATACACATTTTAGGTCAAATCTGGTGCAAAGCAGAGCTCATTAAACGAGAGAGAGAGAGAAATATATGAATGGGATAAATAGGGAAAATTATATGTAGAGAGAGAGAGTTTCTACAAGATTTTGGAGCGTGTCTGTGTGTTTGACTGAACATTAATAGAACACTATCTTTAAAGTCAGACTGTGATCTCAGATGAGAGAGCTTGTTCTAGTTATAGTATATATATATATATATATATATATATATATATATATATATATATATATATATATATATATATATATATATATATGGATGACGGATAGAGAAAAAGAGATTTTTTGGGAATTTCATCCTTGTTTTTGTTTTATTTCGCACCTCGGATTTGGGCAATATAAATTTAACGTTTGTCATGCTAATAAAGCTTTTAAATTGAAATTGATAAAATATTGAGAAAGAGAGAGAAATAAAATATAAAAATGGAATAGGTTAACATGGTTTCGTTTGAAACAGGAGGTGTTCTGTATGTAAATCATTGTTTTAATCTCGGTATAATGGAGGTTTTGGCAGTAGGTCATGACAGTCGCAGTGGAGCTATATATATAAACTGGAATAAAATCAAACGGAGAAAAAAAAGCGTTAGGATCTAAACGAACGCGTGTCTCTGCTGGTGTTAAGTTCTACATGCTGCTTGCCAAAGATCGAGAGCTGTCATCATGCGGAGCGGGAGGAACGTGCGGCAGGACTCGGGACTTGGCTTCTGCTGCGGTTTCTATAGTGTGCGCTTTAAGGCGCAGGCGCAAATCCCCCGGCGGCCGCTCGTGATGAGTCTGTATTAGATTACAGGTTCACACGCTGGCGCGCAGACCGCCCGTCGCCCCGACCAATTGCCCCATTCAGCGCAGCACCGGAGACAGCCGTCGCCCTGATTGGCTGATCCGCTCCGACCTAAAGGAAACCGGCGCAACTTTCCCACGGGCCGCGCGTGCTGACAGGCGGCCGGCCTCCTCCCCGCCGCCCGGGCAGAGCGCCGGTGTCACGAGGGGAGGGGCGGGGGAGCGGCCGCCGGCGAGCGATTGGTCCGTTTTCGGTATTATGCTAAATATGGGGCGTAAATATGGGACGGTGATTGGCTTGTCGGGAAGAAAGCCCCGCCCTGGGCGGAGTTTTGCCGGGTTGAAATGACACCGTGGGAAAGGCTGGCTCTGCAAACGGACTCTCACTGCGCGCTCAGCCGACACGCGGAGCAACCGAGCGCTCACCAAAACCGCCATCATGAAGAGAAATCACGACTTCAGCTCCTCCGACAGCGAGCTGGACGAGAACATTGAGGTGGAGAAAGAGAGTGCTGACGAAAATGTGTAAGTTGTTTTATTATTATTATTATTATGATTATTATTATTATTTCTTGTAATCAAGCATGGAAATAACAGTTCCAAATATAAGTATGTATGAACGTATATAAATGCCCTGTAAAATAATATAAATCGTAAAAAATCAATATCCAAACTTTAAATTACATTGGAAAAATAAATCACAACTTGCAACTGATTCCAAGTTTTATTTTTAGCGGTTTGAACTCTCCTCTCGGATCCGCGTCTCCATCGACTACATCTCAAGTACAAGCGAGAAAACGCCGCCGGGGGGTAAGCATTATCATACCATACTGCTGCTGATGAAAGCATTCAGGTCGCTGTAAATATCGAATTTAACATTTTAGTCGCTGTAGAAAGAAATATCTGGATTTGGACCAAGCGTTTGGTTTCTAACTGTATTTATTGTATTATTTGCAGATTATTGAGAAGCGGCGCAGAGATCGCATTAATAACAGTTTATCAGAACTGCGTAGACTCGTCCCAAGTGCTTTTGAGAAACAGGTGAGGTCCACAGCAACATCCTAACATCCTCTCAACTCTTCTGATTTCTATTCGTGAATCAAATCTTGATCCGAGAATTAAGGATGCTTTCTTTTTTTTTTCTGCAGGGCTCCGCCAAACTGGAAAAAGCAGAGATTTTGCAGATGACAGTGGATCATTTAAAGATGCTTCATGCAGCTGGAGGAAAAGGTTGGTTCGTGTTTGTTTTTGTCTGAAATTCCCAACTCCAACTGTTAAAGTTACCAGACAGGATAGACAGTTTGTGTAATTAAATTTTTTTTAAAAAGTAATAATAAATGGGGCGGCACGGTGGCTTAGTGGTTAGCACGTTCGCCTCTTAGCGCTAGGGATTCCCGGTTCGAATCCCCATCTGGGTGGAGTTTCCATGTTCTCCCCGTGTCTGTGTGGGTTTCCTCCGGGTTCTCCGGTTTCCTCCCACAGTCCAAAAACATGGAACAAGTTAATCAAATTCTCCAAATTGCCCCATTTAGAGTGTGTCTGTGTGAGTGAGTGTGTGCCCAGCGATGAATTTGGCGCCCTGTCCTGGGTCTATCTGCCCAGCGCCCAAGACGTTCTCCCCTGGATGGGCATGGGGAACCCCACCGCGACCCTAATAGAGGATAAGCGGGAGATAATGAATGAAAGAATAATAAATGGTGTGATCTTAATGATCAGGTGGATAATTTTACAGTGTAGCAGTGTACTGACTTGTGTTGATCTCTCTTTTGTAAGTCGTTTTGGATAAAAGAATCTGCTAAATGACTAAATATAATTATATTTATATTGTTCGCAGTAAGCCTGATTGCAAAAGATATTGCACACGATATTATTAAACTATAAAATTTTTGGAATTGTACGATTTTAAGGAAAATAACCTGTTATGTCCTCATAGGTTACTTTGATGCCCATGCTTTAGCCATGGATTACCGTGGCTTGGGTTTCCGGGAGTGCCTGGCGGAGACAGCCCGATACCTGAGCATCATCGAGGGCCTGGATAACACAGATCCACTCCGCATCCGCTTGGTGTCACATTTAAGCAACTACGCCACTCAGAGAGAGGCCCACTCCGGTCTGGGTCACCTCACCTGGGGCTCGGCGTTCGGCTCGCCTCACATGGCACACCCCCTCCTCCTACCACAGCATCAGCAGGGAGCAACTTTATCACGCACCCCAAGCAGCCCTGCATCCTCATCTTCGTCATCTCCTTCCTCCTCTCCATCTGCACCTAGCTCTGAGCCTCATACCTGCAGTCGGTTATCTGGCACGGCGATCGTCGAGGGGGGGCAGAGCGGTCCTCTCAGAATCCCTCCTGGCAGTGGTGCTCTTCCTCCAGGTCTCGTGGCAGCAGCCTCAAAACTCACTCCTCCGCTGCTCACGTCGCTCTCCAGCCTCTCGGCGTTCCCGTTTCCTCTCAGCGCATTTCCTCTACTGGCACCAGGCTCCCTGGGACCTGCCAGCGCCAACAGTGGCAGCCTGGGGAAGCCCTATCGGCCATGGAGCATGGAAATCGGGGCATTCTGAACCAGAAATGACTTTTTTTCTACCCAGTAATGACTTTTGCATCGTGAGATGGGAGTTTGCAGGTCCAGACTAAACAACATGGAAAAAAAATCAGCGCAGAACATGCGAACCTGAGAGCTAGCTGTACTTTCATTTTTTTTGTAAATCCTTTCCTTTGCCTTTCGAGTTAATTCAATCTAGGATTCTCTCAGTCATAGCCGTGTGAGAAACAGTTTAGAACAGGGTGCTGTGCTGGTACAATGCCCTGCCTTGCTACTGAGGAACCACAGGACTTAGGAGGCAGATGTATGTGGCAGTGGCACTGACACAGATCTGGCAGAAATGTGGTGTAATAATAGAACCATGAATTAAATAATGAGCGAATAATAAAATAGATGTGATTTATAAAAAGCTCCTTTCACACGTGTCCCTGAATTTCTGTTTAAACTCGGAATATTAAACTTTGGAGCAATTCCGGATGATGACTTCTGATTGCTCCTGGAAATTGGGCTACCTATGCAACGAGTGGTATTAAACATTTCATATATATGATTTGAATGTTTTTTCTGTAAATATGCACAGCACAACCTATGCAACAGAGCCTTTATGTCAACGTTATGTTAGGATTTTAGTTGTTCGTCTGCAACATGTTTCTTCTTTATTTATATGAGGTATTTTGAAATGTGCTTCCCAGTAATGGGGCCATTTGCTTGTGACAGCTATTAACACTGTTTCACAAACGGACAATCTGTTAGAAAACAACACTAAATAAATCATGTAAAAATGACCTTGTGTGTTTTAGTCTTACTTTTAGATTAAAACCCACTAGATACATGTTCTCCCGAATTAACATGTGTTTAATTCAATCTCTTTCTCCATCCATCCATACATCCATCCACCCAGGTCTGAGTCGCGGGGGCAGCAGCCTAAACAAAGATGTTCTTTTATGTGATATTGTTGTGAAATAACACAATTGCCTTCGTTAGCATTACTAAAGAGCGATGGCTCATACGGTTGTTGCTGGCGATTAGGGACATATTAAAATGTACGGAGCCTTGTGCTGGCAGACTATATTGTCTGCAGGTTTGTATCCCTCGTTT
Organism: Corydoras maculifer; assembly: GCA_019802435.1. Lineage (NCBI taxonomy): Eukaryota > Metazoa > Chordata > Actinopteri > Siluriformes > Callichthyidae > Corydoras > Corydoras maculifer. The sequence continues at coordinate 202,303 of JAFMOD010000936.1, forward strand.
ACCTTTTGACCTTTTTTCAAGCCATATAAAAACTGACGGCTTATGTCTGAGTACAAAAGTAAACATAATATAAACATATACAGAATAGCTGAAAGTAGAATTTACAGCACCTCCATATGTGTAAACATCCGTTTGTCATTCAGTCATTCATTATCTTTTGTTTAATCCTCTGGTATTAGGGTATAAGCTTGGGGGGTGGGGTGGGGTGCCAATCCATCGCTGAACACCCTTCTCACAGAGGGAGCATTTGGAGCATTCAGTTTACTAGGGTCGGGGGGGGGGGGGGTTCTCCATTCAGGGTAGAATGTTTCGGGCGCTGGGCTGATACACCCAGGGCAGGGTGTCAATCTTTCACTGGGCACACACTCACTCTCTCACACACACACACACACACACTCTTTATATGGGGCAATTTGGTGAATTCTATTGACTTTGATGCATGTTTTTGGACTGTGGGAGGAAACCGGAGAACCAGGAGGAAACCCATGTGGACACGGGGAGAACATGGAAACTCCACCCAGATTGGGATTCGAACCGGGAATCCCCAGCGCTGAGAGGAGAACATGCCAACCACTAAATCACTTGTAATGTTTTCAAAGCTTTATGCTACAAAACAAAATTACTTCTGATGGAAATCAGTTTTGTTGCTATGTAGACACCTGTTCTGGTTAAAATCAACTTATATAAACCATGTTATTAGTTTTATTCAGTGTTTATTTTGAGTTTGTTTCTTTGTGGTAATTAAATATTAACTGTGGATATGGCAGCTCATTGGTTTGTGTGTTGTGCTGTCAAGCTAAAGGTTGGAGGTTAAGACCTGACATCAAAAGAAGTTGCCACTTCGGGGCTTTGAACAAGGCCCTTGACTCTCATTGCTGCAGGAGGGGTGTCACAGCTGAGCCAGGACTCTGACCCCTGTTACTTGTAGGTCACTTGCAAAAGCATATGTTTTTGAAGTGATTTCTCCAGGTTCTCTGGTTTTCTTCACATACATAGTGTGTCTGTGTGAATGCATGTGCTCCCAGTGATGGATAGGTGTACTGTCCTGGGAGTATCAGTGTCCGAAACATTCTCCATTGACCCTAGTAGAAGAGTAAGTGGAGGATGATGAGAGATGAGATAGACAAACATTAACACAACCATCACCTGATTGCTATCTGTAATTGCAGAACTAAAATAAATTGATGATGGGATAGCACAACTGGATAAGACAGTAGTGCTGCTCTTCTCTCTCTCTCTCTCTCTCTCTCTCTCTCTCACACTTGCTTTCGCTATCTCTCTCTCATATATATATATATATATGAGATTCGAATCCCATTCTGGGTTTCCATGTTCTCCCCGTGTCCGTGTGGGGGTTCCCCCGGGTTCTCCAGTTTCCTCTCACAGTCCAAAAACATGGATCAAGTCAATTGAATTCTCCAAATTGCCCCATATACAGTGTGTCTGTGTGTGTGATATGTTGGCGCCCGAAATGATGGGGAACCCCCCCGCGACCCTAATGGAGAATAAGGCGGAAGATAATGAATATATATGCTATATATATATATATATTTATTCCTTTTTTTATAAAACAAAGCTTGGGGCCTTTGTGGCCTCTGGATGTGTTCAGGAAGCCATTAACAGCCAGGGGATATCCTGGACAATGGCTGGCTCATAGCGTGTGGGAAGGACAGCATGAAGGAGAGGGCGATAGGAACAAGTGGATAAAGCATGAGACGGAGGAAGCGGCTGCATGGTGCAGATTTGCCCTGCAGCCTTCACGGTAGCACACATCACTAACTCCGGATCTGTCTGCCTCCTACGCTGCGGTACATTCTGTGAGGCTGCCAGCCTGCTCTTTAAAGGAGATCTCACTCCTACACACAAGCCTGATTCCAAAATACTGTGTACTTCTTGCTCTTTCACCCTTATTTTATCTACCCCACATCTCGTACTCTGCCTCCCTATCATTCTGCAATCTCTCGCAATGCCTTACGGTCTCATCTTTATTCATGAAGCTGGGGATGGAAGTGATAGTTTTGGGTTAGCACCAAACAGCTAAATTAAATGGGATAAAACAGGAGTCATGACTCAGAGCCGCAGTGAAATGTTAGGAAGGCTTTTAGTGACTCCTGCTGCTAAGAATGAGTAGTACATGTGTTATGATTTTAGGTTCGAATTTCAAGCTGTCTACTTTATGATCACTTGTGACCACTTTTTTGTAAAATTTATATGTAAAATTTTTCTAAAGGATTTTTAACATATTGCTGACAATGATTTACATATATTTCAGCGCTGGGGATCCAGGTCCGAATCCTGAGCTGGGTGGAGTTTGCATGGGTTTTCTCCAGGTTTTCCGGTTTCCTCCCACAGTCCAATAACATTCATTTAAGGCATATTGAATGCTCTAAATTCATTCATTCATTCATTCATTATCTTCCGCTTATCCTCTATTAGGGTCGCGGTGGGGTTCCATATGCCCATCCAGGGGAGAACGTCTCGGGCGCTGGGCAGATAGACCCAGGACAGGGCGCCAATCCATCGCTGGGCACACACTCACTCACACATACACACTCTAAATTGGGCAATTTTGAGAATTCAATTAACTTGATCCATGTTTTTGGACTGTGGGAAGAAACCGGAGAACCCGGAGGAAACCCGCGCAGACACGGGGAGAACATGGAAACTCCACCCAGATGGGGATTCGAACCGGGAATCCCTAGCGCTGAGAGGCGAATGTGCTAACCACTAAGCCACCGTGCCGCCATGCTCTAAATTGTCCCCCTAAATTGTATAGAGTGTGTCTGTGTGAATAATTGTCTAACCAGCGATAGATTGGCGCCCTGTCCTGGGTGTATCTGCCCAGTGTTCAAAACGTTCTCCCCTGGATGGGCATGGAAAACCCCCTTGCAACCCTAAATCCTAGTAGAGGATTAAGCTGAAGATAAAATTTTTATCTTCATCTTTAGGTTCAGGAATGCTTAGTGGCAATATATTAAGAATGTAACAAAGGACCTTTTTATTCTCTTCTTATTATCTTGAGTATAATTCTCTACTATGTTTGGGGTGGGGGGGGGTACACCAATGCCCATCCAGGGAAGAACATTTGAAGCGCTAGGCAGATACACCCAGGACAGGGCGCCAATCAATCACTGGGCACACATTCCCTCACACAGACACAGACTATATAGGGGAAATTTCATTTATTCATTCATTATCTTCCTCTTTATCCTCTATTAGGGTCGCGGGGGGTTCCCCATGCCCATCCAGGGGAGAACGTTTCTGGAGCTGGGCAGATACACCTAGGACAGAGCGCCAATCTATCAATGAGCACACACTCACACTCACACACACACACAGACACGCACACAAACACACTCTACATGGGGCAATCTGGAGAACTCAATTGACTTGATCCATGTTTTTGGACTGTGGGAGGAAACCCACGCAGACATGGGGAGAACATGGAAACTCCACCCAGATAGGGATTCAAACCTGGAATGGAACCTAGTGCTGAGAGGCGAACGTGCTAACCATTAAGCCACCGTGCCGCCTAGGGGAAATTTAGAGCAGCCAATTCACCTTGAATCCATTTTTTTTGGACTGCGGGAGTAAACCGGAGAACATAAAAGATCCACCTAGATCAGAATATAAAGCTGGATCCCCAGCACTGAGAGTCCGACATGCTAACAAGAACGCCACTGTGTTGCCACCTGTTGTTTGTTGTTCAAAATGAGAAAATAATATATTTTTAAGTTTTGGTTTCAGACTTTTAAACAAAATGTTGCTTCTGGAAATGTGTAAGCAGACTTCCTCCTGGCACTCTGTAGTTCAGATCTGAGCAACACACTTGTATTATGTTAATGGCATACAGTGCATGTCATGCACACAGTACATCTGCAGTGCTTTTATTCTGATGGTGATTTAAAAAATATATCCCATTCTCTTCAGTTCATGACATTTGATTTCTTTCTTCCCAATGACCTCATGCGGGCCAGACATAGACAGGCAAGGGGTGTCAAAATGTCCAGGTCTGCAGTAGTTTATCATTCATTCATCCATTATCTTCCCCTTTCCTCCTCTATTAGGGTTGTGTGTGTGTGGGGGGGGGGGGTTCCCCATGCCCATCCAGGGGAGAATGTCTCGGGCGCTGGGCATTATACACCCATCGCTGGGCACACACTCACACAGAGACACACTATATGGGGCAATTTAGAGAATTCACTTGACTTGATCCATGTTTTTGGACTGTGGGAGGAAACCGGAGAACCCGGAGGAAACCCACGGGGACACAGGGAGAACATGGAAACTCCACCCAGATTGGGATTCAAATCGGGAATCCCTAGCGCTGAGAGGAGAACATACTAACCACTAAGCCACCGTGCCGCCCTGTAGTTTATCAGTCTCAGCTAAATAAAAATAAAGAGTCGGATACACACACTGTCATTCACAGAGCCCCAAACCTTTATTCACCACAGCTTGCTCACAACGATATATGTGTTGAAGGAAGAAAGCTCACGATCAGAATAAGGGTGCAGAAAGAAGATCTGTGACACAGCAATGCCTCGAACCCCGAGAGCCGATGTAGAGTTGCCGATTTAAAAGCAATGATGCTCTCCCTGTAATTCCCACTGCTTTGGACACAAATACGAGCATACACACAGTCACACACACTGGAATGGGAATGTAAGGGACCTTTGCACTTCAGTGTGTCTCTGTTCTGCAGTGCCTGTCACCAAGCGCGCTTTTTTCACATTCAGCAGATCCTATTCTTGTAGAGAGGTAGGCCTCTATGGTTACAGCATTAGTTTCTCTCTGGCATGCTTTGAACAGGATGAGAGAACCATAAATGGACACAGGCTACTGTATATGCGCAGCACCAAAGTGGGCATGAGGCACAGGAGTCAGAACATGTTGTGTAATGTGTATGGGTGTGGGTACCATGTTTGTGTATCTATTGATATTATAGAGTACGTGATCATGAAAGAAGTGTAAGAGACCTGACGGATGACAACAGCTGGCTGTTCCTGTAATAATCTACCTTTCACCAGATTCAGAAAGATGTGCAATGTGATTATCGATGCTCTCCATTCACACGCGCACAGTTTGGGGGGGGGGGGGGCATAAGACTAAATCTGGCAGCTAGCTGACAAACTCACAAACACCGAAGCTTGGGACGCGAGAAACCGCGGCGGATTTTACAGCTACTTAGAGAAGAAATAAAGAAGCGAATACATCCAGTAATTTGTCGAGAAATAATCGAGAAATGGCACAATGCAATACTTTCGTCGTCTCATATACATAACAAAAAAGGAAGTATTTACATGAAAACAATCATCAACTGGTTTCATTTTAATTCGAGCAAAAACATTCTTGGTTAGGGAGCATTGATGCATGATGCCTTGGGTTTTTTAATTTTTTTCTTGCGAAGGGAGAATACGCTAAAGATGTGCTGTTGGTGAAAAACAGGGTTTGTCCTTCTCCCTCGGGTTAAGAAAGGGGAGGTGTGCGAGACTCTTTTTCTACATGGAACGGGGTACTAGGGAAAGAGGGTCTCCGATGTGGTTCAGAGGGTACGATGGAAAATTAGTAGTCATCATCTGCTCTTATCTCCTCCTGCAGCTCCTTGTTTCTACGTACGAGCTGGGCATGCCTCTCCTGTGCACAGACACATCACAGTTTCATCAGCTTTCATCAAAAATATGAATACGGAAAGGTTACAGATCCTTATTTCTTTTCCATGTTTTCTAATCAATCTCATGTAGAAGAAAGTCTTTGCACACGCAGTTTCACAGTCATCATCCCTTTTACTGTTACATTTAGTCGGTCATTTAGCAGAAGTTTTTATCCAAAGTGACATAAATAGTGGGGCGGCACAGTGGCTTAGTGGTTAGCATGTTCTCCTCTCAGCGCTAGGGTTTCCTGGTTCGAATCCCAATCTGGATGGAGTTTCCATGTTCTCCCCGTGTCTGTGTGGGTTTCCTCCGGGTTCTCCGGTTTCCTCCCACAGTCCAAAAACATGGATCAAGTCAATTGACTTCTCCAAAATTGCCCCATATAGAGTGTGTCTGTGTGAGTGAGTGTGCCCAGTGATAGATTGCTGCCCTGTCCTGGGTGTATCTGCCCAGCGCCCGAAACATTCTCCCCTGGATGGTCATGGGGACCCCCCCCCCACGACCCTAATATAGGATAAAGCAGAAGAATATAGATGGATGGACTTCAATAGTGAGCACAGGGTTGGCCACAGCTTCCCTGAAGCAATGAGGGTTAAGGGTCTTGCTCAAGTAGCCACAATAGTAACTTCAGTGGACCTGGGATTTAAACCCACAACCTTCAGATTGATTGCTAGCCCAAGACACTAACCACTGAGCTACCACATATTATTTCTACATTGCCCAGAAAGTATCATTTATTTTATGTTCTATATAATGTTCAGTAACAGTGTCAGTGATTAAGGACAAGATGGAGAGATTGGAGAGATGGGTGGAATTCTCCCCGTGTTTACGTAGTTTTCCTCCAGGGTTTTCTATTTCAAGGTAAATTGAATGCTCTAAATTGCCCCCTATAGTGTGTTTGTGTGAGTGAGTGTGCCAAGGATGAATCAGTGCCCTGTCCTGGGTGTACCTGCCCAGCCCCCACAATGTTCACTCTTGGATGGGCATGGGCCCCCCTGCGACCCTACTAAAAGATTAAGTGAAATATAATAAATTAATGAATGAATATATAAAATATAGCAGCAATGTGTACTGTAGATATAAAATAAATGGCTCAGAAAATGACATGTGAAATTTTAGCAGCAGTTATATGTAGATCCAGACCTGTAGCTTTGAACCAGACTACTTTCCCAAGGTTCCATGGGTTCCATTAATGCTAAGACATTCTGCATTTGCTAAAAAAAACAATTCCAAACGCATCTGTTCCAGAAGCACTTGATATGAAAAAGTAGGGTGACTTTAGATAATGATCAGGTTTGTAAGTCATTTATAAGTTGCTTTGGATAAAAACATCACTAAACCACTAAATGTAAATGGGGCAATCAGCGCAGAGTGAGTACAGTGGCACCTGTACCTATTTATAGCACTGGGTCTCTGTGTAGTGAACATAAGAGCTCAGTTTTTCAGCCGTTTACTGACTTTATTCTCTTCTCCCTATCAATTATGCTTTACTCGGTGTGCTGTAGTTCTCCAGGTTTTGTTTAGTTTAAGTTTAATTACTGCATTCAAAATCATATTACTTGAGTAGTCCTTCCTATAGATGATTTTAAAGGGATGCTCTCTGCATCCTGTATTTTTTCTATCAGTGTCTCCCCCTGGCTCACATTGGTCGTTCTCATTTGATCATAGTGGATTCTTGCATATACATTTACGAACACTAGGTGGAGCCAAAGGAGCGTGATTTTTTAGGTGACCTGACAGATTTATCATTTATAAAATAGAATTACTGCAGCTTTTAATCATTCATTCATTCATTCATTATCTCCCGCTTATCCTCTATTAGGGTCGCGGTGGGGTTCCCCATGCCCATCCAGGGGAGAACGTCTCGCGCGCTGGGCAGATAGACCCAGGACAGGGCACCAATCCATCGCTGGGCACACACTCACTCACACAGACACACTCTATAGGGGGCAATTTTTATTATTTTTTTATTTTATTTAATTAACTTCATCCATGTTTTTGGACTGTGGGAGGAAACCGGAGAACCCGGAGAAAACCCACGCAGACACGGGGAGAACATGGAAACTCCACCCAGATGGGGATTCAAACCGGGAATCCCTAGTGCTGAGAGGAGAACATGCTAACCACTAAGCCACCGTGCCGCCAGCTTTTAATCAGTTTTTTTTTTTTTTTTTTTAATAAAAAGAGCTAACCTTCTCCTGAAGACGCTCCAGCATGGCTATGAGAAGAGTCTCACGGTTTTTAGTAATGTTCTCCATCTTCATGATGAGCTTCTCCTCGGCCATCTTGCTGAAGTTGCTGTTCTCCTCCTTGGCTTTAAACTGCACATCCCGCTCGTGTTCACGCTTCTCTGCCAGGGCTTTCAGCACCTGAGCCTCCTGAGACTGCATGGATGAGAAAGATTGTTAATGAGAGAGCAAACGATTGTTTGAGTAAAGAATAGTATAGTAAAGTATATTAATGGTAGAGAAGGAAGAACCAAAAGTGAAATAATTCATTCATTATCTCCCGCTTATCCTCTATTAGGGTTGCGGTGGGGTTCCCCATGCCCATCCAGGGGAGAACGTCTCGGGCGCTGGGCAGATAGACCCAGGACAGGGCGCCAATCCATCACTGTACACACTCACTCACACAGACACACTCTAAATGGGGCAATTTTTGCTGGGCAGATACACCCAGGACAGGGCACTAATCTATCGCTGGGCACACACTCACTCACACAGACTCACTCTATATGGGGCAATTTGGAGAACTGAATTAACTTGATCCATGTTTTTGGACTGTGGGAGGAAACCGGAGAACCCGGAGGAAACCCACGCAGACACGGGGAGAACATGGAAACTCCACCCAGATGGGGATTTGAACCGGGAATCGCTAGTGCTGAGAGGCAAACGTGCTAACCACTAAGCCACCGTGCTGCCCTAATTCTATTAATATTGCAATTTAAATATAGAAAATGGATAAAAACAGTTGTCTATTAATCCAAGGTATCAATATATAGCAAACCAAACCAAAATGCTCTCCTGGGTGTATCTGCCCAGCGTTTAAAACGCACTCCCTTGGATGGGCATGGGGTTCAACCCCCTTCCCCCGCGTCCCAATTATAGCATGAAGCGGAAGATAATGAATGAATGAATGGACTGTGCATATTATATAGCATTATTACTGTATAACCTCTGGATAAGGTCATTTTCTTATAGATCATAATGTTCTTAGTTAAAACAATGAAAATACTTGCAAACTTACTTTCCTCCGGTCCTCAGCAGCCTCCAATTTCTTCTGAATGTCTTCCAGAGAAACATCCCTCTTCTTGGGGGGAGAGGTGATGCTGTAGCCTCCATCCGATGTGGGAGACGGGGGTTTCAGGATCACTTCAAAGGCCTGGCCAGAGGCTCTTTTGTTAATAGGCTTGACCTTCATGTCTGAACATAACAGAATACATGTAGGGCCATATGGTCATTTCTTTAAAGTGAGGAGCACTATTACATCACTGCATCATTACAGAGACATTTATTAATCTCTTTAAAAGGAAGCATAACCTACATACTTCCCTTACGCATGTAAATCAAAGTGCCTGATATATTCAGCATGTACCAGAATAAGTATTCCTGTATTGTTATTATAATTTCCTACCTTCAAACTCAGCCATCATCTTTTTCTGAGCCTCTGGGTAAAAGCAGGAGCAGATGAGGGAGACGAGGGAGAGCTCCTTCATCTTCTCTTTGTATGCTGTGGTGAAGAAGACCATATTAAACACAGGCTTCTATCAAACAGAGATGCTATACCTCTGTTTCTTAGTCACATTGAATCCTCACATGGACCTGATAAATATTCATCAAACCGAGACAGAAAATAACATCAGAGCATGTTCTATGAAGCCTTTTTTTAATAATGCGCAGTGTTTGCAGAAGAGGAGGTGGGTGTCCTCAAATGATCCTTCATTCCGCTGCAGCATAATCCCCACAGGTTTTCGCTTTTCTACTTACGACTTTTGTTCAATTATTTATTCACTCAGCATGTGTCCAGCTGGCATGGCTCCCCGAGGAGCCAGTAGTGCATGCTATTGAGATGATAATGCACGTAATGATTTTTGTATTTGGCTTTTCTTCTGCAGTGTGTAACCCAGTAAAACTGCTGACTGGCCAATCACTGGTCCATCTATGTAGCGTTTAGGAACTAAGTGAAGAAATGTGAGTCATAACAGCATCAGCTGGTCTGATTGGAAACATAACAAACCCATATGTATTAAATCACCAATCGAATCGCCATATTGTCCGTAATCACTGTCAGTTCATCAATAATGACATCATCACAAAGATGACTTGCTGAAGCTTCTGCTATACAGAACCTTTAAATTCTCAGTGTAAGTTAAAATGTTTTACGTATTAAATATACGTAATATACGTATAAGGGATAACCTGATGCCGATACTGCAATAATTACCAATTATTTTGAATGATCTTTACTAATATATGTGAATACAGTCTTTATTGTGTATATATGGAAATGTTTCTGGTCTTCCACACATTGCATGGTAACACACAATTATGCTTCGGATTTAAAAACAAAACCCATTTATGCTTAAATTTACCCACATAATTTCACACGGCTTTTATTCTATTGCCATCGTTTAGATATGAACTGTAGATGAGCTACAGTTTATTGTACAACAGCCAACTATCCCAACCATATTGCATTTCATGCTCATTGCATCTGAATGGTGATTTCACATAGACCTTTTTTTTTGAGACATTGCCACAGGGACAAATGAAATGTTGGCATTTTTAATAACATGAATCATCTCCAGTGTAACATTAAACAGGTGCATGGAGCCAACTGGATGATAATTGCATTTTAATGTGTCTGGGGGTCTCTGTTCTATCATTTTACTGTAACATTTCTAATCCTTTTTTTCCTTATGCTTTTTCCTACACTTATAAGTAAATATATATTAATTATATTGCCAAATAATTAAAATTCCAGGCGTGTGTCTGTGTGAGTGAGTGTGTGCCCAGTGATGGATTGGCGCCCTGTCCTGGGTGTATCTGCCCAGCGCCCGAGCGTTCTCCCCTGGATGGGCATGGGGAACCCCCCTGCGACCCTAATAGAGGATAAAAGGGAAGATAATGAATGGATTATTTCACTTTCGGTTCTTTCTTCTCTACCATTAATATACTTTACTATACTATTCTTTACTCAAACAATCGTTTGCTCTCTCATAAACAATCTTTCTCATCCATGCAGTCTCAGGAGGCTCAGGTGCTGAAAGCCCTGGCAGAGAAACGTGAACACGAGCGGGATGTGCAGTTTAAAGCCAAGGAGGAGAACAGCAACTTCAGCAAGATGGCCGAGGAGAAGCTCATCATGAAGATGGAGAACATTACTAAAAACCGTGAGACTCTTCTCATAGCCATGCTGGAGCGTCTTCAGGAGAAGGTTAGCTCTTTTTATTAAAAAAGAAAAACAAAAAAAAACCTTCCCTCCTGGATGGGCATGGGGAACCCCACCGCGACCCTAATAGAGGATAAAGTGGGAGATAATGAATGAATGAATTAAAATGCCAATTAAATGCACAGTTAAAAATAGTAAGGGTGGTGGGTGTGGTGTGGGTTTTTTTCCTAAAGTTAACTGACATATTATTTAGGAAAATGCAAGTGGCACATTTGTAAGAGGGAGACAAGATTTTACTTCAGTATCACTGCCACACCCATAGAATGCTGCTGACTTTTCTAATGGGCATTAAATTTGTGATTCAATTTATCACATGTTTGCTTGATTGTTCACACCCAAAAATTATGTCCATGCTATATTTTAACAAACACTAGTTTTCTATATTTATATCTAAAATATAAAGATTTATATTTAATACTGAATATATAGTATACCTACAGTACAGCATTAGGATTTCAATTTACATTGTTTGTGCTGCTTTACATAAAATAAACTTAATGGCATAAAGTGTATCCCCATGATCTATCACTCCTCTATTGATAAATCTTTAATCAAAAATCCATTTATAAAAGCCATTTAAAAAAACTGCATGCAGATGCTGATTGATCCAGAGTCCAGAGGTGTTCAATCTCAAACAAATCTCCTACTGAGCTGCATTAACCCCCTTCCAAAATAATCATCAAATCCAAACAAATGATCCATTGTGTCCAAAATGTTTATTTTAACTGTCCAACAACATGAAAGCAGGACATACTTAAAGCTTCCTCTATTAGCGCAGAGAAAGCAGAATTATTTCCTTTCTATTCAGCTCATAAGTCGACTAGTCCTTCATGCCAAAGCAGTTTTGTTTAAACGAAAATGGTACATTTCTGAAACTCAGCAGTGATTGTTTTTAACCATGTGATGCAGGGGTGGGCAGGTTTATATATATATACATACAGACATCCATCTATCTTTTCTACAAGATGATATCCAATTTCCCACAGTCTGATTAGCTTAAAACCAAGATGGAAAAAATGTACACATTTATTTTTGCATTAATTAATTAATTATTGCATTAATTACCTTAATAATATACTATTTTAGCACTACTTTTAAAAATTGATTTAGGGTTAATTAATTTATTCTGACCCTGACCATGATAAATCTCAGGGCATAAAATGAATTTGTTTTAAGTATTAATTATTAAAAAGTAATATATTATATAAAATTAAAATACATTACATCATACTAAATGACATTACCTTACATGTTATTATATTACATCATATCATATCATAATTCCCAAACTGTGCTTATTTGTATGTGCTTCACTTTCACATAAAATGTGAAAATTAAGTGTTTGTAGTCACATGTAAAATGACATTTTAATAAAAAGCATTCAAGTGATCTAATCTGATGTCAGTCTGTAGCAAACTAAAGAAATTAAACATTACAACCGCATTATATTGAATGGCAGTCATTTTAATTATAAATGTTAATGGTAGGTTATTCAGTCTACATTACTTTATTACATTGATTACATTACATTGATTTTATAATATCACTTGATGTTTTTAGGCTCTCTTTATAATGTGTGTGTGTGTGTGTGTGGTCTCTATACAATTTTTTTTGCTTGAATTACCACGAAGTTTAACATATTTAGTCTTTGGTAACCCGCAGAGGTTTATATATTTTTTACACACCACCAAAAAGTAAATTATGGGTCTTTATTTTATCTGCGGGCCATCAACCGTTCCCTTTGCAGTTTGATTAAAGGCGTGTCAGTGTGTCTTTGCTATTGTGGTGACGTGATTCATGGGTGTGTTTTGGGCTTCACGTACAGTAGACGAATCAGTGTGCCACTTTTCTCTTGCCTTTAAGAGCCTGGTATGGTCCGACAGCACATTGTAACCAATTATGCAGAAATTTAAGCTCACACTGTTTGCAGGACACACAATTACTTAGCCTGGGCCAAGTAAAATATATTTTAAATCAAAATGTATTATGAATTAAAATATATAAATTCATGTCACGTACTGATAGAAACCTGGCTCATCATCGACATTTGCATAAAACGTTTTATATAAAGTCATAGCTCTGTGAAGGCTTTAGGAGCACCATTATCTGAAACTAGTTAAATGATTGAACCTGATGGGGCCTTCCCCAAACTGTTTCCACATGTTTTAAATGTCTTTTTACCATTCCAAATTCATTATCTACCATTTAATCCTCTACTAGGGTCATGGGGGGGGGGTGTTTCCCATCCAGGGGGGGGGATCATTTAGGGCGCTGTGCAGATCATTTATCGCTGGGCACATTCACTCAAACAGACACACACTATATGGGGCAAGTTAGAACTTTCAATTTGTCTTGAATCCATGTATTTGGACTGTGGGAGGAAACCGGAGAACCAAGAAGAAACCCACTCAGACACGGGGAGAACATGGAAACTCCACCCAGATTGGGATTTGAACCCGTATCCCCAGCACAAATGTGAGAGGCGAACGTGCCACACACATTGCACATTACAGACCATAATAGTCTATACATCAGCTCTAATACATGCAAACCATTTATCGTTACATTAAGACTTTGTGTCTTCAGGGCAGAAACACAAATCTTTCTTTTGAGAAACGAGTCATGTGATTTCATCCCCTCTCAATTCAGCATGCAGTTACTCATTCATTCAGTTCCCTGCATGCATGGTGCACCAACATACTGCCACTTCCTCCCACACCCAAGCAAAACTAATCAACCCTCCCTCATTCACTGATGACCTTAATAACCCCTTCCCATTTGGAAGAACCACTCTGAGTCTAGAAGCAGTGAGGGGGAAGGAACTCCCAGGAGGATTCCAAGCTGCAGGTTTTACCTTTATGACTTGCTTATCATGGCCTTTTTCGGATTTCGTTGTGTTTTCTTTAATAAGCTAACCAGCACAGTGAATGCCGGTGGGTGGATGAGGGTTGAGGAGACAGTCGGTTGGTTGCTAGCTGAATACTAAGTACGCTTATTGAGCATTCAGACGTCTGGCCGTGTCTTTCCATCCATTCGTCAGTCAACATGAAAGGAAGTCGACTGGCAGTTCAATGGAGCATGTAATTCAGGTTATCTGGTAAGGAGGTCAGTGAGGGACCCTTATGGTGTCTGTGTATTTATTAATCTGTCACCTTGAGACAGGACTTTCATCGCCAAAGCAACAGAGACCACACCCTATTTTCACATCTATGGAATTATGTTATTTGACAGAATGAGACTGAATAATGATTATATGATAATCACGAAGAGACTGTGATTTAATTCCAGTTATGAATAATGAACAGAGCAAGGTTTTTTTTTATTAAAAAGGCATGTTAATTAGAAAAAAGGTCGCCTTTTTGTGAGGCTGGTCTTGTAATGCATTAGCATACCCTGACTGGAAATCAATAATCACCCATCCCACACACACACACACACCCAGCCTCGCAGACCTCCTTGATTAGTTTTACAAGTCCTACGCAACCATTATCAAAGACAGGTGGACCAATGCTGTTTTATGTTTCCTGTCACTGTTAACACAGATGAAGCATATCTCAGCTTATTGGCTCTACAGACACTTGCAAGAAATAGTGATGCACATGTGGTCATCACTGGATCACACAACCAGTAGATCACAACTAATACTCAATAACTTAACTCATGATTAAATCACCCAATATGCTCATTTAACACGTTAGGTAACCATCCTAAAAAAGCGAAAATATAAAAAAAAATGTTGCTCATTTGCTTAGTTTGCTTTAATTGTTGTCTATAAAAAATTAATCTAGCATAACTGTTGTTAACTTGATGGGAAAGCTTCATTAGGAATAAAAGTTATTATAAATTATAAGCAATTATATATAAATACATTTATATATACACACAGAATATACAAGGCTTTTTTCTGTCCCAATTTCAAGGGTGTGTCTGACACTGTAATAAATAGCTTTCTTTGTTTCACTCTGCCCAAAGATGAGGCGTGGCTTATTAAAGATTTATCATGAAGAATAAATTGCCTTTGAATATCTAAGCCCCAAAAAATAGCTGCACACTCCAATCAAACTTCCATCTGCTTTTAAAGATCAGTCAGTATTCATTTATTTATTTTCAGAGCAAGATTAAGGATCAGAGGAGCGATGGAGCTCATTGTGTTTAAGACTGAGAAACATTATGAAAGGGTGACCAGGCGATCGCTAAAATATTACTTAAATAAACTGAAAATATCTCTTTATATATTGAGTTTCAAATTTTGGTGTGTGTAGTCCACCAGTGGTGCTGATGGGGGGTGAATCAAGGCAACTATTTCTCTCATTGCACAACAAAACATTTGTTAGCTCAATGAGAAAAATAAAATTATTTGACAAAAATTTTATTTAACATACAATCCTGTAATTTTTTTTTTGTCCCTTATAATATTTAAAATCACACTGATTATTTCCCCCCAAACAGCACTGATCACAAACCAGTGCACTTAATATAAATTATTTCCAAATAATAATCTAGCTGAAAAGTGATCTATTGGTCCGTGTGATCTAAAATTATCTATTGTGATTCTAGATTCTGACTGATTTGCACGTGTTATGTCTTTTTTATTTAAATAGCTAAATCACCTCAAGAAATCCATCTACATTTCGTTGGCAGCTTTTTGTTCCAATGCTTTTCTGTATTCACTAATTTGCTTGCATATGCAATGGTGAGCACGACCCCAGTGCCACAACCCCACTGCCACAACCCTGCTGCCCCATCATCCACCCATCATGACACAATGACGCCAAATTCTAATCCGCCCTGTTTTGCTCAGCCAAATCTGTACAAGTAATAAAACATGCCCCAGTGTGTTGGAATCATGCCTTACAAATCCCCATTAAGCTTTTTCTTCAAGAAACACGCAACATCCACTTATCCACCAATCATCCTCCTTACAGTATGAATCCTCCAAAGCAAATAAACCCAGCTTATGAACTGATGACACATATCATCCTTATCATGTAGCCTTTAGACCCCCTGGTGTCATTTGGAAATTTCAATAATGAAAAGGAAGCTCAATATATTAACGGATAGAAGCAGGATTTTGAGATAAGCCTTCAATCTTGTAATGTGCATTTAGAGAAGGGGAGGTAAAGATGTTGTGAGAGATGGAGAGAAAATGTCGGCCCGACGTCGGAAATTCGTCATGCTCAGTGATAATGAAATGGTTGGATGGTAATGTCTGAGTCGACAGATGACAAGGAGATCTGAGGGTAAAACGATCTGAGCGTAAAATGTATGGAAAACACGAGGCGAAATGATCTGTGTGGCTTTACACAATAAGCGGAATTTTCATGGTGATGATGAACGAAGATCGGATTTGGGTGGGGTCCCTCCTGCATCATGCTGGATGGAGAAAGAAGCCAGTGATGGGCAGGTGCAGCATCATGATACATCGTATCGTACCTTATTAAGACCTTATTTATAAATGCAATTTGTAAACAGGGAAAATTATTCAGCATCCTTTGCAAAGATGCGGCTCTGACAGCCATAAGTACCAAAGGTATGGATGACGCCCGTACCATGGCAATGATATGCTATATATACATATACGAGCAATTTGTGTATAATAACTTCAACCTAATATATTTCGTAAAATGCCATTTATAGTTGAATGCGATGGATTACGGGATGATCCGTGGTTTTAGGGTGTCGCCCCCTATTTCGAGCATCACATGCGCAACGCATATAATATAATATAAAATAATAATAATAATAAAAAGGGAAGTGTATAACTTACCGACTGCGGTTTTTGCCATGGCGGAGGGTGTAGTCTGGACCTTGTTGGTGGAGCAGGGATGAAGAAACGCGCCTGTTCTCTGTAAGGCACTGAGTCAGCAGAACAGAAATCTGGAGCGGAGGAGAGAGCAGAGCAGCAGCGCGGAATCTTAACCCCCGACGCGCTCCAGCTGATTGGACACCGCGGGGCGCTGTGTGGAAGGCCAAAAGGGTCACACGACCAAAACTACACACCATCTGCATTGTACCGCACTATGAATCATTGTCGCTGACTTTCAAGGGAAGATTAAGCGGATCTGTGCACAGAATCAGGATTTTAATGAGCATTATCTGGTTCTATATTTAAGCGGGGTTGTTAACGAGATGGCTGTAGGTTATGGCTACTATATACATTTTAAATCAAAGCACTCTTAAATGTAAATAGGCTTAACAGCTTGTAAGGAGTACAAAGTCAAATCTGTCCATGTTTGGAGAGCATGGAGGCATCCAATCTGTTAAAAAATGTATTGTAGTAATATATATACAGTGGGTTGCAAAAGTATTCATACCCCTTGAACTTTTCCATATTTTGTCACATTACAACCACAAACATAAATATATTTCACTGGAATTTAATGTGAAAGACCAACACAAAGTGGTATACAATTGTGAAGTGGAATGAAAGTTATACATGAATCAACAATTTTTTTACAAATAAAAAACTGAAAAGTGCGATGTGCAAAATTATTCAGCCCCCTTTTCCCTGAGTGCA